>JAHRHJ020001246.1:0-28285 GCA_019776745.2 Taxus chinensis
ATGCTTATGACCAAGTTTTATCTTGAGTTTATATCACAAAATTCTAATAAAGGGCTAGGCCATCTATAGATCCAGCTTGCTAAAGCACCCTTGTCCTGACACCCACCTACCTCATGAATAATTTCCCTATGAATATATCAACACTATCTACAAACATTAATTCACCCCTGTCAAAATGACCCTCTTCTTCAATGGATCTAAATGCCAGCAAGGGGGAGGGGTCTGGTATCATCATCATACCTCCTTGGGGGACTCCTATCCTACTATCCTTCAAACTTAACTTTGAGTGAACTAATAACACAACCAAATATGAAGCTAAATAATAATGGGTCTTCAAAACCACTAATCATGCTAGATGTCCAAATATTATAAATCTATGGAGACTCACAACTCATCATTAATCAAATCAAAGGAGAATATCAATGTAAAAATGAAATCTTGCAGAAATATAAAGCCATTATTAAATTTCTCCTTGAATCCTTCAATCATTACACTATTCAAACAATTACACAATATTCTAATAAATTTGTAGACACTATGGCTTCTTTAGGATTGAACTCATTCCTTTATCAACTGAAGAATCAATTGATAATTCAAAACTATTTATATTTTTTCATAGATTGGATCAACCTTCACATAAAAATTAACTCCCTTATATCAACACTATCAAAAATCATCCAATCTGATCTATGGTATTCTCAAATATTCAACTATCTTTCATAATCTAAAACTCCCCCCGACCTATCCTGAAATGCTAAACGATCATTTATTCAATGCCAACTCACTATGTCATCATAGGTGGTTTTATCCTATATAAATGTTGTTTTGATGGACTTCTATTAATATGTCTTAAGTCTCATGAATCTATCAAAGCAATCCAACAAGTCCATGATGACATATGCGGTGGACATTTTAATGGTAACACCATCGCTAAACGTGTCTTACGACAAGGATATTAATGGCCTACTATCAATCAGGATTATTGTGAGTATGTTAATAAAGTGTGTCAAATGTCAACAACATTAGATCCCATCCATGTTCTCAAGTCAAGCTTTGCAACCCGCTCAAGATCTATGGCCTTTCTCACAATGGGGGTTAGACCTCATTGGCACTATCGATCCTTTCTCATCTCAATAACATCATTCTATTATCACAACCACTAAATACTTTATAAAATGGGTTCAAATCCATCCCCTTAACTTCAAATAAGGAAAATCAAATCGTCAATTTCATCTATCAATACATAATATGCCACTTCAATGTTCCTCATAAACTTGTCACAGATAATGGAAAATATCTTCAAAAACAAGGATGTTAAGAAAACTATGTGACACCTTTAACATCAAAATTATCTTTTCATCACCATACTATCCCCAAGAAAATTACAAGTTGAAGCCTCTAATAAAAACACTTAATATAATTATCATGAAAACAATAGATGAAGTAGGCAGGAATTGGCATCTCCAAATCCCATTTGCTCTCTGGGCTTATCAAACTAGCATTCGTACTCCTACAGGTGCTATGCCATTTCTCACTTGTCTATGGCTCTGAGGTAGTTCTAACCCCTCGAAGCTCAAATACATCACTCCACGTGTATCACTCAAATACTTTATCCCTGAAGAATATTTCAACAAGACCATCTAGCACAATTAGAATTATTAGATGAAAAATGTTTAACAACCCCTTGAACATCATCAAGTCTATTAAGAACGTATCAAACGTGCATCTAATAAACACGTAAAAGAACATGACTTTATAATTAGTGATCTTGTTCTTAAAGAAAATCAACATGTCACTAATTTAGAATGGAGTAAAACATGGAAATTTTTCCCCTAATTGGATCTGGTCCATATGTATCACTCACAAGTATGGGTCAGAGCATATCGTCTTAGCCTCCCTTGATGGTACACCTGAAAAGGAACCTCTGAATTCCTTGCACTTGCATGGCCTTTCTACTATTAACTTCTGACCATCATTATGAATAATTTCATCTAAAGATCTTAATCCTCCATCAACCAGTCATCTTCACATAATAATGATTTGAAAGTATGTGGTTTCCCATCACTATCCTCAAAAACCTTAAATATGAACACCATGACTTTTTTCATCACATATTTTTATGGACAAGTTCCCCCTTAGCAGGAACCCCATAATCATTACATCCATCTACCTTGTATACTAACTGAAAGCATGTCATGGGGCATGTATGTGTAGGTCATGTACACATCTTTTCCCCTCCTTGAAATAGTCTATTAGGGTCTTTCCCTCAGCTCAAAATAAAAATTAAAAAAATCTATAGATGCTTCCTATCAAAATCAAATAATAATAGACTGATCCCTCGAAGGATAAATCTATTCAAAAATAAATTTTCATGTTATCAAAAATGCAGAAAGAAAAAGTAGACTAGATCCCTTGAAGGACATTCTTGCATCTACTCAATCAAATATAGACCAATCCCTTGAAGGATGACTATTTCTATAAATAAATTCAAAAGTGCTAAAAAAAATTTATACCACTCCCTCGAAGGATGACTACCCATATAAAAAGGCTTCCTTACATCGATCAACTTTCCCAAAGTAACTAGTCTCAAAAAGCATCCAGGAAAGCTTCCTGCATCAATCAACTTTCCCATCAAATATATATATAAATATATATATATATATATATATATATATGTATGTATGTATGTTGTATGTCAATAAATGTATGTATAGTTGGGGTAAATATACTCTCTATTAAACTGTTGAGAAGGAGAACCCTTTTTTCCACATTGACCTACATTTATAACCCCCCTTTCGTGTCCTATGAAGGTACATCTTATCACTCCATCTCTATAATCTAAGATCCCATGTGTAACTACATACTGATAGTCTCATGTTAACTTATTGTTAAAAGGCCTAAAAATGCAAGTTCTTTCACATGTTCTATACCCATCATGTATGTATCAAATCTAATTTAAAATAAATCATTCCATTTTTACTCCTATTTTTAAAGAATTAAAACAACATTTTGATAAATTTGGATCACATCTAAAAGTCACAATATCAATACATCATTATCAAAATCCACATAAATGTCAAATTATCATCGAATATTCACATCACATAAACCATTTCATCCCATGAACATCAGAAAACATTAAAAACATATCAAAAATATAACACATAGACATCATATATACCAATATATATCATCATATATATATAATCAAAGTCATCAAAATACATCATCAAGGAGTCCCCCACTCTATATATCAAAACTATACATCAAAGGCTTCATAAAAAGAGTCGTATACATATCAAATACAATACATAACTATCTAGTAAAATGAATATCACTAACTAAACCCACTAGCATCGAACAACACTCCCATCACCCTCCTACATGCCTCCATCACCATCCTCTTGTTCAACAGGTCCTTGAGGTGGCTGACCCACACTCATCACACTACACTAGAAAACTTCTCCTCATCATGCCATATAATCAACATACAAAACTGCATTAGGCAAGTCATGTATCACCATATCCTCATAATAGGCCAAGTATTCCCTCAGAGACTGATAATGGTCATAACTAATCATGCATGGGGCTCCCATTTTCTGGTATCTCTGTGCACGTGTCTAACTATGCACAATCATATATCAAAGATGTTATAATACCTAAGAGCCCTTTTAAGGTCTCTCACCCATGTTGTCTATACATCCCAATTAGTAGTGTCATCCACTAACTATGCTTTAAGTCCATCCCTCTCAGCAATAGTGCTATCTCTCTCCCCAATCAAAGTATCACTCACTCCAATCAAATCATCTCTCTCCCTCTGTAGGCTATCCCTCTTAGGCCTCCATTATGGCCTTCTTGGTCATCAACTATGTAATATGGTCTCTAAGGTCCTCCTCATCACCATCACCCTCCTCATCATCACTTACATCAACAACCTCCTGTGCTCCCTCTACTCGAGCATGCACTCTCCTCCCCCTCTCAATCAATTGAGTCCCTCTCAAAATATGTAGTATACACCAGCCCACCATTGCCTATAACAATTATTCACTCCAACATCATCAATCAGGACACTAAGTCACCATGCTCATCAAGACCCATGGCTCCCTCGCTCATCAACTATAATAGGATATATGTCCTACAACTGCCTTGGGAGTATCAACATCTCCCTCATCATGTCTATATAGTTACTAGAGCCTTAGGAACATCCTGAACTAAACCAAATCACTATCTAACACAACTAAAATAGACAAGCTCCCACTTTCCCCCATCTCCCCTACACATAATACTCCTGATGTATCCCATCAAGCTCATGCTCACACCCCAACCACTTTGGAAACTCAAGATAAGATCCACAACACACATCCCTCCTATAAACCTGTAAGAAGCTCTTTATAATGTGCCTGCCTTCCTCTTCCCCCTCAACCTCACCTACATGCACCCTCACCATCTCATAAATCCTGGGTATTCCTATCAATCAGGTTAACACCACCCCATGGTAAACCCTGTGGACGAGCTATGCAAAATGCTCTATTCGAAAATCCCAACACTGTAATAGAAACACAACATCAATACCAAACATCTTGTGGACTTTCCAAGCCCAAAGCTCCCTGTATATCTTTGTGCCAAGTAATGTAGGGGCCAAATCAAACATAATATGATGCTCCATCATCTTTGTAACCATACACTATCATCATCCAAGGAACCCTCCCTCCTCCAGAATTAGGTAAAGCAAAACAAGAAATACCCATCATCAACATAGTCATCCAATGTAGCCACATCCCTCTCTGTCTGCTAGAATATAAAGACTAATAATAAAACCCCCTGAAGTATATCTCCTCCACATCATCCACATCATCTCCATACAATATCCTCATCACATCTCTCTCTCTTTGTCTCATCAATACAATAGATACCCTCTCCATGTACTAGCAAGTCTCAGTAATCGATGAGTATCCTCATAGTGATCATGATCTCACCTGTAGGTAACAAAAAGGTACAAGTGGCTGGATCCCATCTCTCCATCAAAGCCAACAATAACCCTTGATACCTATGAATGTGTCTATAATCATGCATCCCTATAAACCCAACCTCCTCTAAAACTCCAATCATCATCTGACATATCCTCTCAAACCTCTGATAAAATCAATGGAATCCTATCTTGAATAGTCAGTTTCACATCCACTTGCAATCATAAACACACCATAAACACACATTAAAATCAATTTTTACTTCAAAAATCATCAAAAAATATTTATCAAATACACGGGTCGCAACGTAATCAAGCCACTGGTCAATCAAAACATAAAAAAATCACCAACGATTCTTGAATCACTGATGATCAACCAATCAATCATCGGTGATTCTGGTGATTTTAAAATTAAACCCTCCGTACCATCCTAAAAATGAAAAAAATTCAAAATCAGCTAAAAAATCACAAAAAAAAAATGACAAAATTAGGCACTACCTCTTCCTGTGTAGGCCTCCTGCCTTATCCCTATGAATGGTCATTGCTCCCCCCACCATTTTTCAACTCAATCTCTCCCAATTTCAATAATCAAGTCGTAAAAATAAACTGATGATTCACCACCGACCTAGGCTTTTATATCCCCCAAACTTTTTTAGACAATCACTGACGATTCTTGAATCATTGGTGATTTACCCTAATCACTTGTGATTGTTATGAATCACTAGCGATTTATCCTATTTTTACCTAAAATCAATATTTTCAAAATTTTCAAAATCACATCAATTTCCCACATTTTTTTCACCAAAATCTCATCTAAAGACCCTCCAATCCTTAACAATTAAATTTCAAACAATCAAATCACTTCCTGGATATGTCATATGTCTATGGGATGTGAGCCCTTTGCCCCCCATCACTTGACTTTCCTTGTCATTACAGCCTACCTTTGGAATCATATGTCCATATAGGTTACAAAGCCCCCTTGGTTTTCCCTATAACTTGATTCACGATATCCCTTAATCACTTCGATACCCCATCTTGGTGAAATTTTAAATGAAACCCATCACAAACTATTCAATAAACCAAATTTCATCAAATTGGTGTTCCTTACATTGCGATGCAGTCACCCCATTTTGAGGGGGATCACCCATATAAATCAATCTATCACATCATTTTGTCTAGAACTTTTCCTACACCAAACTACTCGACAAAAAGGGGCAAATGTAGACACTCAAGTTTTTTTAACACTACCTCATTTTCCTTATCATTTACACTACTTATATTTAATCAAATTCACTATTTCAATTCATTAATCCCCCCTTATCCTAAGTCTAAAATCCCTATCCACCATATTTACCCTCTATGTAAATATCTTTCACAGCTGTAAAAATCCATATTTACATCTCTTAAAACCACCTAAAACCACTAGAAAGTTAAACAAGAAACTAAATCAAAACAATCCTATAACCATTTCAACCCCTTCACATCATCTTCCAACTTCCCTTAATCATTTACCCATACCATCAAACCAAAAATCCATGATTAGAAGTGGTTTCAACCATTCCAATGTAGTTGTTTCCCCCGAAAAAGTGCGGATCACTGGTGATTCCCACCAATCACTAGTGATTATAAATAGCACTTTTGTGCTCTCCCTTAGGGATCTTCAGAAAATTTTCTCAAATCTCATGCCTCATGATTTTTGACTCTCTCACTTGATTTTTCTGACATTACAACATCCAAGACATCATTAAGCACTTTCAGGAATCAAATCAATCATTTTCAACTCACATTTGGTGATCATTTTTCATCACCTGTCAAACTTGGGAAGCAGCATCCTAGCATCAACTCACCAACTCAGGTATTTCTTGTTGAAGATTTGAGGCATCATTTAGCTCATTATCCATCTAAAGGTATTCCTTGATCATTTTGTCATTATCCTTTCCTGTCATATAAACTAATTGAAATCAATCAAAAATATCATTTTAAGCTCCAAACTCTTATTTTTATTAAAATTGTCAAAATCACAGAAATCGCTAGCGATTCACCTAATCCCCAATGATTTGGCCTAAATCACTGGTGATTCCTGTCAAAAATTTATCTTTCCATAAGTTTATCAGCTTATTATCAGTTTTATCAATATCCTCTGCATTTAATATTGTTATTTCCAAGTATGGATCTCTGTTAGATGGTAGTTCCTCGACCAATCACATCTAATTACTAGCATTTACAGCCTTCCAATAATCCGACATCCATTCTTTTAGGAATAATACAACATTTTCCATGAGCTCACAATTTGTGCAATTTAATTTTCTAACACCAACCAAGACATTGAAGACCAATTTTAATTCCTCCATGAGAGTCCAATTTCCCATTTACAACATATATTTATAACCTAGAAATCTCTCCTTGTTCATTTTCATTCTTTTCATGCTTTCCTTTAGCATTTTGCAAGATTTTTCTTTAGCCTGTAACTTTAGGTTACGAAATTTTTGCAGCTGTTAAAAAAATTCCTTGGTGGTTGCATAAATATTGGTATACCCTAATCATTGATTATGTAACCACTCTGGTGGTTGTACAACCACCCCTCTGTGCAGCCTGACGATTGCGTGTGGTTTTTCCTCAGTCTTCTATGGTGCATTCTAAATGTGTTCCAACTTATTCAAACACAATTTTAACACATGTTTCTTGGTCAAATTGGCCTTTCTTGGGCTCATTTGATACATACCAGCTTACCCTTCCTTCCCTAGTGATTAACTGGAGTTAACTACCCCATCTTTGAGAGAGATGGCATTTCTTAGCTACCAAATGGTTTAGACCATTTCCTACCATTTTTCTATAAGAGCCAATCTTCTACCTAGAGAATTGGTTGGATATTTTTGATGTGAATTACATTTCTATGTTGTTGTAATCTTGCCAAGAAATACACAATCAAGCCCAATTCTCTTGCATTTTTATTCTCTTGTATGTGTTGCAACTAGATTACTTACAAGCCATTCCTGATATAGAACTTCTTCACTACTTTTGGACTACCCACTATAGTTACCTAGATTCATTTGAGAACCAAATTGGAAAATAAGTTGAGGGGACAATAGAGAAAAACCATCATTAGATTTTTCATAGTTCTACACTTCCAAGTTGAGGATGTACTTAGTTTCTTTAATATTTCTTAAATTGTGTAGATTTCTAGTCACAATTTGATTAGAGTATTCAAGTCAATAAAAAATTCATTGTTGTAGTTTCCATTTGTTTTCCTAAAGATTTTGGTGAAATATGATTCCTGTGTATCCCTGTGGGTTTGTAAGGGAAGTTTTTTTGGAAGAAATCTTCTGAATTATTTTAGAATCAATTGTAATTTCATTTAAATATGTAATATTTCATTACTTTTTTTTTATTTCTACCGGGGAAGTTGTAGGGGAAGAAGAGATTTTGAGAAGCTCTTATTTCTTCCCGTTTCTCTGAGGTAGGAGAAATGAAATGATGTTTTAAATCCACAAATACAAATTAGAAAAGCTTTTATTTTATTAGGATAGGCTAGATTCACTCTACATAGAAAAATAACCACACTAGTTTATTTATTGTTTAGTTATGTTAATAGTATTATAGGGGAAATTTCAACTTCATATTTATTTTGTAGATTTCTTTTATTTGTTTCCAAAAACATAAAAAAAAAAAAAAAAAAAATTAGATTAGGTTTTTTTTTTTTACTTACTGCATTTCTATTATTCAATTAAAATGAACAAAAACATTGGAATAGATTTGATTTGTTTATAAAACTATTAGTTTCCTTTGTTAATTAGTTATTAGCAACACTTAGGTTTAATTAATTCAACTAAAGTAATTGAATTGTTTTTTATTTAAATCTTTTTGTTTCTATTTTCTTAATTAGTAACATAGTTTAATTAGATGGAAAGTAATACAATTCCCCAAGTGTTCAACTTTTCCTTTGATGGATACTTTGTGATTTTATTACTTCTCTAGTTTGATAGCTTGAACATATCCCACATGACCATTTAGGGGCCTCAACAACCAAGATACGAAGTATATGATCCCTAAGTGCCACAACCAAATGTAACCTACGTGCACATAGACATTAACATGGGCCTTAAAATCTTGGTTTTTTCTAATCCCACACCACTTTCCTCCTACCATCATCTCATAAATGATAGCCCTGAACTTTAAATCCAACAAATTTTACGACTTCTGGCAGAACCAACCTGGAAGAGACTAGTTCTAGAAATCCACTCACTTGTCTTTTTCAAATGTTTACTCTCTCACTTCCATGAACTTTTCTAGAAACTTATACAAGGAAAATGTATGATAGTTCCCACACCTTCTACAACCCATTGCAATAATTTTCCAGGATCTAGATATTGACTATCATTTAAGCACTATTATCATCTTAGATTGTACCATCTCACCTACATAAGTAAGACAAGCCTTTGTTACCTAGATGAGTAGATTCCATTAGTGTTAGTACTAGAAATCAGTTTTCCTTAATATTGCCTTATTTTTATTTCTCCCATTCACCTTACATAGCTTCCATATATCCATCTATCCATTCCATTATGGATATCCCGACATGACCTCAGGATGTCACGTGTGTCTAAAGGTCACGTGTTGATTTTTGGGCATACAAAATTGGTGAACCTGATATGAAAGGGATAATTCATTTTCATTTCCATTTTTTTAAAATTCTTTCATCCATCCTTGCAATAGTCACCCTCATTATCAGGGTGGGCTAATAATTAATCATCCAATTTACCTTCCTCTGACACTCCTCCTCCTCTAGGTACTAATAATGGTTCATCAATCAGGATCCAGGAGTTTTATCAACCTACATACCACCCATAACCTGATATCTCTGACTCAAAAAATATGACTTTTGTAGGAGAGAAAGGGTCCAATCCTTAGGTTTTATTTAGAAATCATATCAACATGCAATATTTTTCATTCCCACCCTACTAATCATCATATTAGAATCTCCTTACATGATTCGATTGAAGAAAATAACACTTTAATACAATAGATCAGTCCTTCGACTAGATGCAATAGTATACTGATGTTTTTATTCAAAACAACTCTGTTACCCCTCCTCCTATAAGATATGTATCGAAAGAAGGGGTGGCCTCCCATGAATCAAACCATAGAAGGACATCATGTGCATTTACTTCCTAGCTAAACTCAAAATGCACCTAATTCAAATGTGATACCTTATAAGTGTGATGTAATTTCAACATTGGTTGATATGGTTAAGGAGATAGAGCTTTCCCAACATTCTCATGCTACACCTTTTTTGGGGGCAAAGCAAGATCCCCCACCATGTGTAGAACTTTGGTTAATTTCCCTCGACACCTTCATCTCCTCCAGTTTACGTGGGTGTTCCCAACCCTGGAGACCTTCTCACCATATCGGGCACATTAGGTATGCCCTCTCACAATTTGTATATGTACCCTCCATAGGCACTAACTAGAAGTGAATTCTTGAATGCCATTATAACTAGCAATATGATGTTCTCTGGTTTTGCACCTTTTACTCTGTACCTAAATAATTTTCCCTTGTACCTCCACATTTACTCTAAATCACCACAAGGGGGATATATTTTCTTTTCCTGGGGATGCCTTAGACCCCTAAAAACACTTATCTCATTCCATATCAGCCTCTCATTCCTCCCCCACATCCACATCAGGTTTTTCCATTCTAGAGGATTACGTATTGGTCACATATGCTAAATATCTCAAGGAGCCCCTTGAATTTACCATACAAAGCGTAATGATTCCATGACCACTTCCTGAATTTCCAAAGTTTAAAGGGTAAGGGGACCCAAAAATGCATATTAAAGTGTACATAACCATCATCAAATAAACTCTCTTATGGGACGTTGTTGTAGCTAAAAGGTTCCCCAATACATTAAAGGGGATTCCTCTTGATTGGTACTACAAGGTATCAGAAGCCTCAATTCATTTGTTCAAATAACTCGTTTTTGAGTTTATAAAGGATTTTTATCTGAACAAAACTCTTGTGAACAGGAATAAAATAATTCCTCCATATCAAGCAATAACATAATGATTCTTCTTCCCATTTCATTCAAAGATGATGGTAAGCCCTCTACTCCTTAGCTAGCACTACAAACATCAACAAAATTTCACTTTGTGATCTATTACTTCATTCTCTCAACTAAGAGACCAAGGAGGAGGTCTAAAAGTTTCATCTTAGAAGCTACAAGGAGGTCCTAGAGGGTGATCTCTGTATTGACCCAATGGCAATTTATAGTGGCTGGAAAACATACAGATATAATGGAAGACAGGTTAACACATCTCAAGGTAATTCAAACTACTTAAATGGTTCAAAAAAAAAAATAACAAATGACCTAAAGTCTTCAATAAGAACCATAGTTTTACAACATATGACGTAAGTAACTAATCCAAGAAACCAAATTTTGTCAACACCATTAATGCATATAATGGTAACAACAATGTGAATGTAGATAATCAAAGGAGTAATAATTTCACTCCTATTAATGTGGTGGAATTTATTCATCCTCCTCTCCCACCTTAGATGGTTCAGGCCCAAGTACCAGTTTAATACCCAAGTGGTTATCTGAACCAAGGCTAGAGGCCTCTGAATTTTACATTTAATAACCAAAAAAAGAACAACAATAGAAACTATAGGCTATAAATAAATCAAAATCAAAGACCTCGTGATTATAATCTTGATTTATAGTGTGGATTTCATAGGGTTAGAGCACATGGTGCTCCTACATGCTGCTGTGATTTCAAAAAAAAATTATACACCGACTTCCAGAAGAAGACCAAAGCTAACTCTTGGTGAAGATCTATTTTGATAATTCTATAGAACCGACATAAAATGTTCACAGGGGACCTATTTCCCCTCATAATGTTCCTCTTGGAGTCTATAGAAACTCACTTCCCACACGTCCTAAGAACAAAAAAACTAAATCCACATGGTACCAAAAAAGGTATGCCCATAGGGATGCCTATAGGAATGCCTATTGGGAACAATGATCACAAACCATCTACTTCATCAGACCCTTTGGTACCTCCTCATTTAGATGGTCAGAAGAAAACCAATATAGGGGATTTAGTAGAGCTAGAAACTAAACCTTCACAACCTGAGACTACTATTCACAACCTCTTCCGATCTTTCCTCCTATGTCAGATGATACACCAGTGGCTCATAAAATAGTAGGGGCCTATGATCTCATTACAGATTTGACAAATACCTTCTCTCACATTTAATTTTTAGATTTGTTAAAGAACTCACCTACACATCAAGTAAATTTGTTATAATTGTCAGGACTTGGCCATCTAATTCACGCCACTCCTCCTCTAGAGGCCCAAGTTAATCACATAGACTTTGATATCTATCCTCTAGGGTGGCTTAAGAGAGATTTTGGTTTCATATTTGACATTAGCAAGATGCCAACTAATGCTAAATTGGCACGAAGAGGTGATCCTACGTTATATCTCTAGGTTTGTATCTATAGCAACTATGTTAAGAACATGATGATAGATGACGGGGATTTCATAAACATATTTCCTTTCTCATTTATTCAGAAGCTAGGCTATGGATAAATCAATTATTCTTCAATGCAAAACATGCTGAGATGCTACGACAACCTCAAGGAAACATCTATTGGGACTATAGTGCTTCTGGTTACCCTTCGACTAAAGACTATGTCGATGGAGTTTTACTATATAGACTGGGAAACTAACTGTAATATGATCCTCGATCGACCATGGATACATATAATGAAGGTGATCCATTTTACATTGTTCCAAGAGGTAAAATTCCTACACCTACAAAAGTTTTTCATAGCTCAGGGAGATCCAAAGACATTTGAAATCCATTTGGCCAATCTAAAGAAGAAACCAAAGGTTCATATCAAATTTGAGCTCCCAACCAATCAACTAAACAAACCTCAAGGTTTGAAACTTGAATCAAAACTTGTTCTAATGAATGAGTTGGAATCCCCAAGGTAATTGAAGGTGTAAATACTGACGAAAAGAAAGCCACTATAGTATAAATTATATCAACAAAAATTATGGCTGAGATAGTTAAGATTCTAGAGAATGATTTTCCTATCATTCTCCCTTTTGATTCCTTTGGCATAGACCATTCTCTTGGGATTGTTACTCTTCCAGTTGATGGATCTGAATATATTTGCATGATTGAGGTTTCATAAGTCAGAGAGGAAGATTCTACGAAGGATCAAACTTCTATCTTCCCTAATGATTATTGGACACTTAAATATGATGGTGTGAAGTGTTGCTATGGCACTAGGGTGATCCTTAATTTTCCAAAAGGGAGCATCATGCCTTTTCCCTTTAAGTTACATTTTGAATGTACAAACAACACCATAGAATATGATGCTCTTCTTCTTGGTCTCATTATAGCCAAGAGGATGGATGTTAACAATGTTAGAGTTTTAGGTGACTCCTAAATTTGTGATAATCACGTCTCAGAATTTTATGAGACTAGAAAGAAACACCTACATCTCTACAAGACCGCCATTCTCAAGCTTAGCAAAGGTTTTGAATTTCTTTCTATTGAATCCACACCTAGAGATAAAAACCTTTTAGCTGATTTGATGGATACTTATTCCTCTTGCTTTTGTCCAAGTGAGGGTTTGAAGGAAACCGAGTTTACAGTCTTAGTTAGATCTAAACCCTTAGTTTTAAAAGTTCTAACCAACGTGATTATGACATATGTTGAAGATGAGAATGAGCCTAACACTATGGAATTTGTTGAGAATGATTAGGAAATCTTGGGATTCATCACTACATACATTGATCTTCACCCCGCTCACCATAAGAGAGGATTTCCTCTTAGACCTCACCCTTCCTCCTAATTTGGAGATTGAAAATTGTGTTCTTCCTCATTGAAATGTCTCAAGATCTATGAGGTAGAGGAAGATGAGTTATAACTACCTCCAGCCCCACCCAAATTTGAAGAGGGTGATGCCTTTTTGATTGAAGGGACCATATATATTAATATATGGATGGAGGAGGAACCAAAAATCTTACAACTCAATTCTTCTCTTACTCTAGACGAGATATAAGAACATACAAAGGTGCTCAAAGAAAATTTGAAATCCTTCATCTTCAATTATAAGGAAATGATGGGAATCACTCCTGACATGGTAGTTCAAAACCTCATCATGAAGCCTGATGCCAAGCCTGTGAAGCAGAATTCACAAACCATCAAGAAAAAGGGGGATTTAATGGTCAATGAAGAATTAATGAAGATTATTTAGGTGGTCTCCATTAAAATAGTATACTATTCCATGTGGGTTTCTAATATCATCCCCATTTTTAAAAATAGTAGGAAGATACACATTTTTATCAAATTTAGAGACATCAACAAAGCATGTACTAAGTATGAATTCCCATTGCCTTCTATTGATGTCATTGTATATGCCATGACTAGCTATGACCTATTGTCACTTATGGATGGATTCTCCAGCTACAATCATATAAGGATCTCCGAGGAGGATCAAACCAAGACTACCTTTACTACTCCTTAGGGAGCCTTTCTCTATGAACTCATTCCATTTGGCTTGAAGACACTAGAGCCACCTACCAACGTGAAATGACATATACCTTTAATGATGTTAACCATAATATTGTGGAATCTTACATTGATGATCTATTAGCTAAGGTAAAGAAGCATTGTGATCACCCTGAGGTGTTTCACATTATTCTTTCTTTTCTTATTGAATACATTGTAACATTGAATTTGAAAAAGTGAATTTTTAGAGTAATGGGAGGAAAGCTACTGGGGCATATCATTTATTCTCTAAGAATTGATGTAGATCCAGAAAATATTCAAGCAGTATTATAGATGAGTCCACCTTCGGATGAATCCAACATTAGATATTTTTTGGGTAAACTTGGTGTAATCTGTAGGATTATTCTTGATCTAACTTGCACTATCCATCCCATAAATAAATTTTTAAGAAAAAATTGTAGTAACGAGTGAAATTATGAATGTCATGAAGCATTTGATCTAGTCAAACATTTTCTCATGTCACCACATACACTCATGCCACCCAAAATCAATCGTCCCCTAATCTTATATTCTCAAACCACCAAGGTTTTGCTAGCTTGCATATTGGTGCAAGAAGATGTTGATAATTGTAAATGTGTCATTTGTTTCATTAGTCAAATTCTACTTGATTACGAGATGCATTATACATAGTAAGAGAAATAATTCCTGGAAACTATCTTTAGAATGAAAAGGTAAAGGCATTATATGATTAATCATGAAATGCGGGTGATCATCAAGTCTAACCAACTCAAAACTTTCTTAACTCAAGGTTCCTTATATAAAAAGGATATAAATTTTCTCACATTCATGGGTGAGATTGAACTCACCTTCATCAACCATAAGTCCATAAAAATACAAATTATTTTTGATTGGTTGGTAGAAAACCCGATAGATTGTGGAGACCTAATAGACCTATATTTCCCTAATGAGTGTGTATTTTATGTAGAAAAAAATCCTCCCATTGCATCATGTCCATGGTACTCTGATATCATTAATCACATTATAGACCATGCATATCTTGAGTGAGTTACCTAACAATAAAGGATATGGCTACGTGTCATAGATGTCAAGTATGTAATTATAGAAGAAGTGCTCTATCACAGAGCCTTCAACAAAATAATTTTGAGGTGTGTAGACAAAGAAAAATCAGAAAATATCCTCTTCAAATCCCATAATGGATTCTATGGGGGTCACTTAAGAGGGAATGCTACTTCTCAAAAAATTCATTAGATGGGTTATTTCTAGCCCACTTTAGAGCATAATGTTGTAGAGTATGTAGATAGGTGCTATAAATGTTAAGAATTCGCTCATAAGATTCACATCCTTGCTTAGGCTCTACAGTCAATTGTGACACTATTGTATATATCTTTCCCCTAGGTAGATATAGACAAGCATAAGAATATAGAAATCAAAGAAGCTCAAATCCCTAACATTTATCACCCTGGTGCATAGAAATGGCGCATGACATAGAGTGTCGACACAGAAAAAGTTGTGCCTTGGCGCACAGAGATGGCGCATGACACAAAGTGTCGACACAGAAAAATTTGCGCCTTGGCGCACAGAAATGGCGCATGACACAGAGTGTCGACACAAAAAAAGTTGCACCTTGGCACACAGAAATGGTGCATGAAACAGAGTGTCGACACAAAAAAATTTGCACCTTGGCGCACAGAAATGGCGCATGACACAGAGTGTTGACATAGAAAAAGTTGCGCCTTGGCGCACAGAGATGGCGCATGACACAGAGTGTCGACACAGAAAAATTTTCACCTTGGCGCATAGAGATGGCGCACGACACAGAGTGTCGACATAGAAAAATTTTCACCTTAGCGCATAGAAATGGCGCATGACACAGAGTGTCGACACAGAAAAAGTTGCGCCTTGGTGCACAAAAATGGTGCATGACACAGAGTGTCGACACAGAAAAAGTTGCGCCTTGGCGCATAGAAATGGCGCATGACACAGAGTGTCGACACAGAAAAATTTACACCTTGGCACATGTAGGAGGATTTCGACACACACATGGATGCACCAAGGCGCACCTTCAAGAGGTGCAACATTTTGAGCGCTAACAGGAAGCAGACCCTGGTATAGATATTCAGATGGCCATAACTTTTGACTGGGAGCTCAGAATTCATGCAAGGTTGGAATTTTTGGAAAGCTTACGAGGTCCTATGTCCAACTACGACTGGATATATTTAATTGGGTGAGAAAAAATTCTTAAAAATGCAAAATACAGTTCGCCACTTTTGGGTTCGCTAGGGTTCTCACCTACCATCATTATGAGATGAGTTAAGTGCATTCTGGAGGTGGTTGGGGCAGATTTCGAATTCCTCTCTTCTCCCTCTCTTTTTCCTCCTATAAATTGTAAGGAGGGGCTTCTTTCTAAAGGTTGGACATTTCTGTTTTTCCCCTCCCTTCTTCTCTTTGGCAGGTGAACTTGTGGAGTTAAAACCTCCCATTTGAAACTGTAATGCAACCTTGCCTCTTGGCATTTTGCAGTGTGTTGTATCAATCTTTGGAGAAAATTAATGCATGTCTGTGGATGATTCTCAACCCTCTCAGTATTCATTTGCATCTCCTTGATCTTTCACTGTGAATCTAGTTATCTGTGCATGATCTCACATTGCATTTTAATGGTCTGTGTTTATTGGCAAGACAGGTGTTCTTCATTCCTTGGTGCATCACCTTTGTAGTTTAGGTTTTATTTTATGCATTTTCTTACCCTGTCTCCTTGGCAAGTTAGATTAGGTTTTTAGTAAACCCTCTGCATTTTCTACGTGTGCATCTGAACAGAGGAATATGAACCCAGCCTTCATCCGAAGAGATTTTCTGATTTCGCAAGGTCCCACACTTGGGAAAAGCTCCATGTTATGCAATCGTACTGAGAGTCTCAACCCATCATGTTGCAGACATTCAGGGGTGCTGCAATTCGACATCAACACCTACTTCCCAACCTAAATCATCTCAATCAAAGCTCAAGATTCAATATCTTATCTTTATTAAATCTTCTCTATTCATCCCTTCTCCTCCACAAGAAGATATTCCACCTCCCTCAACATTCCAACCATTGTAAAATCATTTGGAAGCCCAATTATCCCCTCCTCTCACATTCCTAAATCCATACTTGGGTCTGAAACTAATCACCAAATTCCAGTTTGAACCAGGTCAGCCATAGGTATGAAGAACCATAGAAGGGATTATTTTTCATAAGGGCACATCCTATATGAACATATTGGAGCTGCAAATTTTGTTTGCCAATTCAAAATCTTGCATCAGTATGGTTAAACCTATAATAGAGGTTTAGATTGAAGAGCACAAGTGTGAGGTTTAATTTATAAATCAAAACAGAGAAGATCCATAAGTAAATCCTACATGATAATCTGAATGTAGCATAAGCATGAATGGAATTTTATGTTCTTACAAGTTGGTGAGTGTTCTTAATATTTTTCAAAGGAATAATTACTCACCATGCAACATCACACAATTGTCCTAGACAGCTGTGACGAACAAAAAAATCTTGGAAACTTTTCTCATATCTCTTGAGTTAAAAAGTAAGGAACATGTCTTTTTTAGGATCATATGAACATGTGTATAATGATAGCATGATCAGTGTAATTTAGAAAGCCTTCATCAAGCTCGACTTGTGTGAGCTGATAAAATGCCATATGCAGCTCTTTGCTAATGTCTCATGTTCCTCTCAAATCATTTATAATAAATAAAATTATTCAATAATAGCTATTGATTTACATAATTCTGATTTACAAGATAATAATGAAGCCCCAAGTCTAGGATTTGAGTTCTTTGCAGAGGAAGATTGGTAAAAACACAATATTAGATTCATGGAGGACTATGCAAACATGGTGTATACAAAGGAGGAACACAAGGAAGGTTTAGTACTTCACAAAACAGTCAATTTTTTTCAAGCTTATACAATGCTTCTAGGCATGATAGTTCTTTTGCATTTCCATTTAGAGGATATAGATGCATCCAGGAATATACTCGTTGAACTTAGTCTTATTTGTAACATTATAAAACCAGAAACCTATCTTCTTCAACAAAGAGCCTCTTACCTTTGAAGTCTCCCTTTGACTTGAGATAGAGAAATAAATGCAAATAAATGCAAATTTTTCATTTTTGTTTGCCACTAAGTTGGCTTTGGAGGAAAATCATGAAGAATAACATGCAAGAGAAGAGATCATATATGTTGCTAATATTGAGCTTCATGATGAATAAGAGGATGATTTTTACATGTCTAAATTTGTTCTTGAGGATGAGGACAATAATGAGAACCCAGTTACTAAATCAGATATCATCATGGAGGAGGATGAGTTGTTTGAAGAATCAAAATAAAAACCATATCGGATTTCAAACACACTTCTTCAACTGACGGAGGGTTCAGTGAGTGATCCCTCACATTGTACTTGTTTATATGAGGATTAAAGCTAGAAAAAATTTCATATCAGCTTGCATGCACTCAATATAAGAAATAAAATGTGTTCAAAGACTCCATTTATGAGGCTAAGTTTGAAAAGGGTGAGGAAATAAGAGAAATAAACAACAAGGAAAACTTTCCCAATCTAATATCTAGCTGGTTTTGAGTCACATGAGAGAATTTCATTAGTCATTATTACTTTAGATCATGATAAATAGCTTCACATTGCCAAAGATCAGCCCTAATATCTTAAAAAACCAAGTGCAAATCCTATAAAGGTGATGAGACCATGCATCTTAGATGAGTATGCATGAGGCAAGGCCCTAGGAGGTCCTTTCAGATAATGTCAATCAGTCTGTCACCATGTGATCTAGTTGCAAAAATAATCTCATGATCGTACTTTGTGAGAAAAGGAATTTATTCATCCCATCCAATATATAATTTTATTTAATCCATAAAACCTTTCTCTTTGTTAGATTAGGAGGCCACCTTTAGGTCTAAGTCTTCTTACAATTGCAAGCAAACTGCTTGTGCTACACTCTAGCATAGTTTCCAGTTGGATCTAGAGTATGAGTTTCCTAGTATCGTAATTGTGTATGTTTTCAAAATCCTTATGTTTTTGTTGTTAGAGGTTCCCTTTATCAAATTCATGTAAATTGATTTCATTGGTTGAGTCCCTCATACCTAATCACTAGTTGCGTGGAGTCAATTGAATGGAGTGACGATTCATTTTATTGCAAAATTACTGTTCATCTGTTTGTTTCAATAAATCAAATTTGCTTAATCTTAGAGGTTATAGAAGACTATGCACTTTCAGAGTAGTTTGATTTATGACTCATGTGTAACATATATATATATATATATATATATATATATATAACATCCTATCGAGGTAACTCATATCTACATCTAGAAGGTAAATGTCCCTCGGAGGTTATCTGTTATTGTTAGTGCAAATTCATAGCACCCCCAAATGAGTTATGGATCTACTTTTCTAAGGAAAATTCATTTGGTGTAATAGCACAACATTGAGCTTTCCAAAGTGTGGGACTTTTGTAAATGGGGAAATCTCTCCAGGGAAGGTTGGTTCCTCTTCCTAAACTAATTTTCACAAGCTATTCCAGTGTAGGCAAGCTAATCTAATCCTAATCTAACTTCCAAGGAGACAAGGAGAGGAAGAAAACAAGGAAAAATAGAGCCTACACTAAAATGGTGATACACTAGAGAAGGAAAGTGTTGATCATCTATCAAAACTACCATGGAACAAGAAGAGGTGAGCAATGGAAAGGATGGACAAGTGCATCATAGACCAAAGATGGATTTCACATAGAAAATGTTTCCATGAAAAACACCTCTTTAAATGAACATTCAAAACTGCACAAAACCTGTCAATGAAGAGAGGAAAGAAGAAAACAACCAAAAAATGAGCAAGGATGGAAAAATGCATCACAAAACACATTTTTAATTATTGTAGAATTTTGCACAGAACATCATTTCATGGGTAAGAGGAAAAAATTCCATTACAGAGTAGGGGAGCTGGTTCAAAATCCATTTTAGACCCTGGGGAAGAAAATAAGGGAGAGACAGAGAAGAAGGATGAACAAATTTTTACAAAGTGAGCCAAAACTGGCTTTTATCTCTCAAACAGAATGAAGGAAATGAGAAAACATGAAAAAATGCAATTTAAAACTTCACAACCACCAACAAGATATCAATAGATATCATAAAAAGCATGGGCACCCTGGAAAAATCCATTTTTTGATGCATTCTTGCAAGAGCAAGAAAGATGCCCATACTTCATTAATTTTGGTGGTTAGGGGTCATTTTCTACATTTTTTTCCATGTATTCAGAGACATTTTCCCATTTTTCTCTTACAAAAATCCATCAAAATTCAAAATTTAGGTGTCCATCATGTAGAGAATTTCACCATCTTTCCAATGATACCAAAATCATGAAAATCTGAGCTCTGGTGTGAAAGATATGCCCCTCTGAAGATTTAGGGAAAAAATGGTGAAATTAGGGCAAAAATCGGGTTGTCAGGCCAAAACTTGAACTTTTCCCCCTCTTTTTACAAATTGGGAAAATTTTCCCAAAATTCTCCACTTCTCTAATGCCACGTGGTCGAGCCTTCTGATCCATGGAACTTCAAAACAACATTTTACTCCTTTTCACAAAATTAGGAACTTTTCCCAAAATTCTCCTCAGCCCCGCCACTCTGCTAATTTGGACACGTGGCCCCATCCTATTGGTTGATTTCATCATTGGCATTTCAATACTTTTTCAAAAAAAAATTTTCCCAAAATTGAGCTCCGACCCCCACCTTGGCTCTCTGAGATTTACGTGGCACCTTGACAAATGGGTCTCGGGGGGATGCAGGTTCCACTTCATACCTTAATTTTTGGTACCAAACTTTTGGAAAAAATTTACTAAATCCCTCTGACCCAACTCCCACTACGTAGCACCTCCTTGTTGCTGCCTTGAACATGTGGCATCCACTTTTTGAATTTCAAAAATACCCTGCCCGGCAATGTGGGCCTTAAGCAATTTACCTGTTCTCCACATTGCCTTGGCGCTGGGCAACTAGAGGGAATTTTGTCTTTGTGCACCCCCATGAAATTCTGTGATTTTGGCCCCAAAAGGTTTCCTTTGCGGGACCCAATTTATTTTCCTTTGCCAGCCCAAAAGGGATAAGCCTCTCCTTGCCCTCCACCAAAAACTTTCTCCCAAGCTCTGTGGGCCTACCTTAGGAAAATTTCCCCTCCAAACTCCACCGAGCCATAACTCAAAAAATATAAGGAGTTAGGAGGACTTCTTTACCTTTCTGGAAAGGGGAAGAAAAATCCTATCTGATGAAGCCATTTCCAGAATATTTTTAGTCCCTTAAAATGTGTGAAAATTGGATTTAAGTACAAGGAAGGAAATAAGTGAAGGCAAGTTAGCCAAAATAAGTAGGGGCTCATTTTGGATAACAATTTTGGCAACTCAGAGGGGTCATCTGCCTACTAGATGAATGATCAGCTGGCCTTTGAAGCATCCATTAGGCATGGAGTCAAACATGATGAACTGATTCTGATTTGAAATATGAAAATTTGACCTCTGAGCCACTTGGAAACCCACTGAAACTTGAAATTGATCTTCACCAAAATGCCACTAAAATGGACTGTGCAAGAGCAACCAAAACAACACCAAAAAACTATGTAAAAAACTGAAAATCATACATACCCCAAGTGGGATATGTAGAGTGTGCACAAGCACTTATTCTACTAAAACAAACCTACCTACTCTACTCTAACCAAGAGCAAAGGTGAGCTAAACAAACCCTGCAACTAGTCAGTGCAAAATAGCTTCCTTCCTCAAAAATTGGCAACCATGCAATTGATTTGGAGCAGATCATGGTTGGTTGGATGAGTGGAAAATCAACAATAAGCTAGTATTCTACCCAAATTAGCAAGGTGTCAACTAAAAACAAATCAAATACCTCTTTTAGTTGCTCTACATTTGGACTTAAGAGGTATGAGCAGTTGATCCTTGGTACTTTGCATATCATCCTCATGCTTAGAAGTAAGCATGACTAGTTTTTCCTCCTCCCTTGGATCCAATTAAGCCAAGTACCTGATTGGGCAAGGTCTGATCCATTTGATATGCCCATTGCTCTAATTTTCAACTCCAAAAATGGAGTCTTCTTGTGGACCTTCTTGGGTGGATGGTGTGGAAGAAATGATGAAGTTCTCATGCTCTTTTCCTTCCTTCATGGCAGTATGGAACTCTTCTATAATATGCAGCTCATCATTATTGATTGCAACATCCAATGAAGTTACTTTTGCATTATTGTAACTTGCTGCAATACATTGTTGGCTATGGAGTTCCTCCATTGTAGCTTTTGGAAGATCAAATTCTTCCAACTTTGATTCAAGAGGCATGTTGCAAACTACAGGCTGGTCCTTGAATGTTCTCTTCCATGGAAGCAGGTTCTTGTGGTTGAAGAATGAATGATGAAGAAGGAAAAGTTGTAATTTCTATAGGCTCCTTCTCATCAAAACATTCTTCTAAGTCTGATGGCAAATCAAACTCTTCAATGTCCTGCTACAGCAAGGTCTCTTCCCTTTGTATGGTGACCTTCAAATCTACATTTTTTTCACCATGTGGAGCTTCATCTTCAAACATGAAGCTTTTCAGCTCGAACTCATCCAAAAAATCATATTTTTGGAGAGATGAAGTGGGAGAGAAATATGCAACTTCTTGTGCAACCTGCTCATGATTCAATGCCTCTAAATTTTTTTTGGTCACCTCCATAATGGATTCATCAATCAAATCAGGCCCTTCAAATGAAAGAAAAAAATCTTCAATAATGCTTCCTTCATCTAGTTCCAATTCTGATTTGATTTCTTCCAGTTGCTCCTCTTTAATCGGACTTGGAGCTAATTGTTCTTCCTCCTTGATGACTAGTTGTGTGCAGCTTGGATTAGATCAACATTTTCTTCAAATAAAGTGCCAACATGGACACTACACTCTGGAACAAACTTATTGTCTGATCTACTTGGTCTTCTGCTCTTTTTCTACTGCTAACAAAAGTAGTCCTAACCACCACTTAGACTCTTCAATATTTAACATTTACCTCCTCTATAGGCTTAACCAACAAGGGGATTTTTGTAATCCCAAATTTAAGAGCCAAGATTACTAAGCTCGTAATCATTCCTTCTTTGCTTTGGATTCTTCTTCTTGCTTGCAAACTCCTTCAATGACCAATGATTTTTGATTTCTTTCTTCCCAACATGGATATTTGGGAAATTGGTAGCCCAAGAGGAGTGAGTGGGTTGGGATTCAACCAGCTATTTTCCAAATTATTTGTGGTGGAGGAGGGGTGAGGTGAACTTATTTTTCTTGGAGGAGGTTTCATCTCTTTGGAGGGGATGACTGTTTAGAAGGGAAAAGGATAGAAGAATTGAGATGAGGTGGAAGACTAGGGAATGGAGAAATGAAATCAACACTTGGGGCAGCATTCAATGGTAAGCTTGGAATTTGAAGCATTCAAAATGAGATGGTGTTACTTTGAGGAATTGAGAGAGAAAATTTCCAGATGATGGTGTAGAACTTACCCATTGACAAGGTTGCTTCTAGCACCAAGTTCATAGGCCTCTATCTCCACTGTCCATTGTGCAAGTTGGGGCAGCATCTCCAATCATGAAGTCTATCTTCTCCTGAGGGTCTGAAGTGTCTTGGAAAAGGGCCAACCCATAGACAAGGTGCCCTACAACCAATTCTAAAAGCCTCCATTTGATCTGTTGCTCTTGATTGCACCATGCCAATCTCCATTTTTTGGATCTTCTCTAATAGACCAACATCTTGCATTTGATTTTCTTCATTGTATGCATACTATTTTGCTTGATATGCTTCATAGCCAAAGTGATTTTGGCATTGTTCATATGGAATATGCATACTGATTTTGAATTTGATCAAAATGTTGATCATGGAGGAGTTGGAAAACATGTTGGAGGTGGGAAACATTGTACTGCTGTAAATGTGAATTCCATGATGGAAATGAAGTCATGATTGCACAACTTCATGGAATGGAAGAAGAGTGAAAGATGAAAGGAAGAATGATGAATGAAAATCAATGAGAATGAATGGAAAGAAGGTCTATAAATTCAAAGACAGGTTGTTGACCAGATGGAGTCACTAGAAGTGTTTGAAAATGCCTCAAAAGGATGAAATATTCATAGGAACACACCAACCTGCAAAAATAAAGTGAAAGACCTCTTGGTCCCACCAGACATGCCAAAACTATTAGTGCAAATTCACAGCACCCCCAAACGAGTTATGAATCTACTTTTCTAAGGAAAATTCATTTGGTGTGATTGCACAACATTGAGCTTTCCCAAAGTGTGGGACCTTTGCAAATGGGGAAAGATCTCCAGAGAAGGTTGGTTCCTCTTCCTAAACTACCTGCCACAAGCTATTCCAGTGCAGGAAAGCTAATCTAATCCTAATCTAACTTCCAAGGAGACAAGGAGAGGAAGAAAACAAGGAAAAACAGAGCCTACACTAAAATGGTGATACACCAGAGAAGGAAAATGTTGATCATCTATCAAAACTACCATGGAACAAGAAGAGGTGAGCAATGGAAAGGATGGACAAGTGCATCATAAACCAAAGATGGATTTCACACAGAAAATGTTCCAAAACTCCATGAACATAGCTCCAAAACCTATAATGAACATCTAAACATGCACAAATACCTGTAATGAAGAGAGGCAAGAAGAAAATAACCAAAAAATGAGCAAGGATGGACAAATGCATCACAAAACATGTTTTTTATTGCTCCAGAAGTTTGTACAAAACATCATTTCCCAATTAAGAGGTAAAAATACCATTATAGAGTAGGGGAGGAGGTTCAAACTCCATTTTCAACCTTGGGGAAGAAAAAGAAGGAGAGAGACAGAGAAGAATGATGAACAACTTTTTACAAAATGAGCCAAAATTGGATTTTATCACTATAACGGAATGAAGGAAATGAGAAAACGTGGGAAAATTTGATTTAAAATTCCAACCACTGACAAGATCCATTAAAACAGCAAAATGATGGGCTTCCTGAAAAAACCCATTTTTCATCCTTGATTGCATTCTACAGAGCTGGAGAAAAGAGGATGCCATACTTCATTAATTTTGGTGGTTGGGGGTTGTTTTCTGTAATTTTTCCCATGCTAGAGACGTTTTCCCATTTTTATCATGCAAAAATCCATCAAAATTCAAAATTGAACCATCATTATGTAGAGGATTTCAAAAACTTTCCAATGATACCAAAATCATGAAAATCTGAGCTCTGGTGCGAAAGATATGCCCCTATGAAGATTTAGGGAAAAAATGGTGAAATTAGGGCAAAAATTCGGGTTCGGCGGGCCAAAATTTGAACTTTTTCCCTCTTTTTTCAAATTGGGAAAAATTCCCAAAAACCTCTCCGTGGCCCCCACCACTCTGATGACCACGTGGCATCTTCTAGTTGATCGCGTAGCTTCAATGACGGTTCCATTTTTACATCCTTTGCTTTTCACCATTGGGAAATTTCCCTGAAAAATCCTCCCGACGCCCCACCATTCCGCTAATGAATGGAAAACATGGCACCTTCATGATTGGTTGGTGGGGATGTGGTTCCAATTCTATTCCTTTGACAGTTTTTGTGTGAAAAATTTTGGAAAAATCACTAGATAAGTCCTCTGACCCCGACCTTGCCACTTCCGACGTAAACTTGACACGTGGCATCATTTCGATTGGTGTGGGCCTTAAGCAATTTCATTTTCCTTTGTGGGCCCAGTAGGCTGAAATGGTGAATCTTTCTGGACCTTGCTAGCCCAAAAGTGATAAGTCCCTTCCAAAATTTCCTTCCTCGATACTCCACTCAGCCTGATGCCTCTTGAGCACAAAACTCTCCCAAGATCTCGTAGGCCTGCCTAAGGAAAATTTCCCCTCCAAACTCCGTCAAGCCATAACTCAAAAAATACAAGGGAGTTAGGAGGACTTCTTTACCTTTCTGGAAAGGGGAAGAAAAATCCTATCTTATGAAGCCATTTCCAGAATAATTTGATTTCTTGCAATTTTTCAAAATTTTATTTTAAGCATAAGGAATGAAATAATGAAGGAAAGTTAGCCAAAATAAGCAGGGGCTCATTTTGGATAACAGTTACACATTTACATTATCGTTATCATCCATACATGCATTCATAAAATCATTTTAAAAATCATCAAATATTCTAGACATTTAAGAGTACATAGATTTTATCAAGTCATAAACAAGTAAACTCTTAATGAGATATCCAAGAAAAAAAGAAGCATACATGTTTATATATTTGTAATAATCGATTTCACATAAAATTCCATAACACACTAGTTGTGGTAAAACTACTCGCAATGAGCACAAATACCAAAAAAATGATATATACAATAAAAATGATCTGAAGAAATAGAGACCTATGGTCTATCCCTCTATATGGGATCCATATGAAGGTGTATAGGTGGGACTCCTGCTAAATCTCTTATGATGGGAGTGAGATCCTCCATCCTCAGACCTCTGAGAGTGACCATGAGATGATGAACAAAGTGATCTACCAATGATGGGATTGCTTTGGGAATGCTCTCACCACTACGATCTCTTGGCTATTTGATATCCAGTAAGCTTGGTCCTCATCTTGGTCATATCTCCCATTGTAATCTATGCCAGAGAAACTTGTTAGTATGTCGTCTCACCATGATTGGCTACCCTGAGTCCAAAAACATCTTGTCTATAGTCATTTCCATGGGGTACACAAATGTGCCATAAATACTATTGTGAATAAGATCTTACTAGCCATCTACCATAGCTAAAAAATAAAAGAAAGTAAAGTAATGGCAAGTTAGAAAAAAATTATTAAAAACAAAAAAATTTAAATTACAGTGTATAGTTCACTAACACTTCTAGTCAAAGTAGTAGAGTCAAGAGAGTAATGTTCACTTACTTAGATCTCATAGCTTCTAAGATGAATCTACTGGTGGTGATGGTGCCACTGTAGGAACCTAATCAACTACAACCTTCTATGAAGCTACATGATGTCCCATAACAAACTGCTCATCCCCCCTCTCTCGTATGAAAGAGGCTCCTATGAATGAATAATATCATCCCTATCCTCATCCTCGGCCCTACTTTTATGGAATCCTCTCTACTAGATCTCCACTCTATATCCGTATCCTCATCCCCTTCTTCCTCATGTACCTCCTCCTTTTCCTCCTCCTCCTTTCTCTTCCTCTACCTCGGCCTCATCCTCCTCCTCCCCACTATGTACATGAGTGGCCTTATCTATAGATCAAACCCTTGGCCTAGCTATATTTGGGACAACCTAGGTGTACCAATCGGATCGAAGCTGTAAATATGTCCACTCAAGCTTTGCCCCTTTGGGCATATCTAGCCCTCTCTAATCCCCATGTAGATAAGTGAAACTGTTGGCACGTGTATATGTGATTAACCTGACTACTGGGAGACCCTATGACAAGATGGACCTCCACCCATTTTAGTCCTATCCACCAACCATTGATAGTGTTGTATAACACCACAATGATGAAATCATGTTGGGGTGTGGATCCTATTTTTTGTCTTCTTGGATCAGTGTTAAAGTGTTGGAGTTCACACGGTTAAGTTGGAGACTTCAGGAGCATTCTACAATCCTTTGTTGTGATGTTACTGTGTCATCATCATGTCATTGTTGTTAATATGTTGTTAACTTTCTATTAATTGGCTGTTACGTCATGATAGTTTTTCCAGCCATGGGAAGTTGAAAGGTCACGACTTTTTAAA
>JAHRHJ020001247.1:0-28280 GCA_019776745.2 Taxus chinensis
CATCGAAAATCTTATTCGCCAGTAAGACGTTCTCGTCTGTCTGTCCCATGAGGCGAAGGTCTACAATGCAACTGCTCCAGAGTTTAAGCTCTTTATCCATAACCCCAATAGCAGAGGATAGCTTCTGTTGCAAATTGTCTACCTTTCCATGTAGTTTAAAAGCTTCATCGATGAAGTTTAGCCTAGCAACAAGCATGTCATCTACCATGGCTTCAATAGCTCTGCCATAGATAGAATACTTGTGCATATCTTTAATACTTTGCACTTCATCTTGGTTTAGAATTACAGGAGGCGGTAGAGCAGTCAAGGGGGTAGGGTCCAAAACTTTGTCGTTGGACAAGAGTGACTTGATAAAACTTGTGAGAACTTGGGCTTGTTCTTCCAGCTGTTCAATAGTCTGCTTCCCTTTCTCTACCCTTCCAATGACTATTGTGACTGTTTCCTGGAGGTTGTGAATTTCACCTTCAGGAGTAGACTCTCCCATAGGGATCCTTGAAAGCTCCAAGTCAGATGTCAGCAAGTCTGATTCTGACTTATCCACTGTAGGCTTAGCAATCTCCAAGAATTGCTGACCTTGGGCATCAGACACAATTCTGGAAATAGTTCTGGCTTTCTTGGCACGAGAAGGAGTGGTGCCCAACAAGGCTACTACAGCATCAAAATTTGGTCCCAGGCTTTGAGAGGAGGATTTCCTCTTCCTTTTGTCAACCAGAGGTTGCTCCCAAGCAAAAGAGGAAGAAGAATCTGCAGGAGGAAGCAAGGGGACCAATAGACAGGGAGCTCATGACACTCAAGGTCTGTGTGGCTGTTGACTCAAGCTGAGATGTGGGTAGAACACTGGAGGTAATGGTGGTAGAAGAATCAGTAGTACCTGGAAGTTCAGTGCTCTGGACCTCCTTGTCCTTATCTGCTGGATCTTCAGGAACATTTGCAGGAGTTGGCATCTCACTTTCTTCACTTTCACTGAGAACAATGATGTTCCTCTGGCCCCTATAGGCAACTCTGCCTGCTTTCTTAGAGGATCATTCTCTGCAGGCTCCTTCTTTACCTCTTTGAGTTTCTTTTTGTATACCTGGGTAGATGGAGAAGGAGTAGATTCCACAGGTCCCTGAGCTGTTGGGGCAGAAGGGGTTTTCACTGGTGTTCCAGACTCTGGAACTGATGCCTCTCTTATGGGTGTCGAATCACCTTTGGAGCTGGATTCTCCTGAGTGCCTCTTGAATTCTCGGATCTTCTTACTGAACCAAACCCTAGTTCTGACCAAGACTGGAGCAAGAATCTCAGCCAGATCATCTTTCTCTCTCCTGTTCCAATCCAGGTCCTCCAGAGGAGTGTGCTTAATCACATTTTCATACTCATACGAGTATAGTTCAGAATTTTCATCCTGGAGACCTTCAGGAACTTGGTACAGACTGAGTTCTTGGATCAATTGCAGGGAGAACCTGCCACAATGCCTTCTTCTGGCTTCAAAATCATCTGCACAGTCAGCCCAGTAGTCTTCTGTATCTGCCCTATGATGATAGACTATCTTGATGTTCTGTTCAATGAACTTCTTCAAGTCAAAGCAGGTTCTTGGCTTGAAGAAATGAACAGTGATAGGGACCAGGGCTCTTTCTATGTTCTGAGCATCCAGAGCTGTTTTGCATGTGTAGTTTCCCAGAGAGATGGGAAAGTGCAAGCCAGAAATCTTCTTGTCTCTGCAGGTTCTGTGCAACTTGTCTAGTTGCCTGCATATTTCTATCAGGGCCATTTTGTCATTGCAGAACATGGGAAGCCGCAGAGGGGTGCTCTCATAACCAGCGAGTCTGATATAGGAGAATTTCCTGAATTGAATGAAATAGGCTCCATACTGCGATATCAGGTTCATGGCTTCATCTGAAAACCTTCTAGCAGTATCACCTTCGAGCAATCTGACCACGTACATGGTGAAAGCATCATTGACTCTTCTGAAATTCCGATTGCTGGTCTCCAGGGTGAACTGCGGGCAATAGGCATACACTGGATCATCCTTGTGTGCATCTATGTAGGAGAAGCCAAACCACTGCCTTGATGCCGCTAGGGTATACATCAGATACGAAGTCATGAAGAACTTCTTTGTTTGCTGAACGTTAGATAGCTGCTCCGCCAAATTCATGCTGATGATCTCTGCCCAGTTGATATTTTGTGTTCCCCTCGCACACCATGCTGATGAGCGGGCACATCCAGAAATGAAACTCGTTGGTAGAGGGCAAACCCATAACCCGAGCCAGCAGGATTATGAAATCTGACAATTCTTCATTGAAATCTGCCCGGAAGAGGGTTTTGGTCAGACGAGAAGCTCCCTTCCTAGGGTTTTTAAGCCAGGACTTCGCCACTCGCGCCTTATACTTGTCACTGTCTTGGTCGAACATAGCCTGTGCTTGATCTCGGGAAACGACTATAGCATTGTCCAACTCCGGAATCCTCAGAGCAGCACCAATGACGGCAGCGTCCAGCTTGGCAATGAGTTCCCCATGGACATTTGTCAATTCGCTCGTAGCGGGGTCGAAGTGAGCTCCGCATGAAAGCACAGTATCAGCACACTGCACTGAGATAGGGAATCCTCCGGCAAAAGCTAAACCACTATCATTAATCATCTGTGCCATTGGCGTAGGGTTTGCATCTGTCATTCTTGACCAAAAATCACCGAAGTCGAGATGACGAGCTTCACTGTCTCCGATATTGCTAACGGCAGACTCAAGTGGAGAAATTTGCTCCTGTCCCTGAAACTTGATCTTCATATTGATAGATTCGGAGCTGCGACTTAGACTCTGGAAGGAATTGCAAAGGGAAGGGATATTTGCGCAGGGAACTAGATTGCAAGGGTTTGAGCAAAAGATAGCAAGGAAGCAATGTGAAAAATGCGAAGGTGGTATGCTTGGTTATATAGCCGTTTGAGGAGCGGAATGAATTTAATGCGCATTGAATACACAACCACCAATTTGAAAAAGCATCATACTCGGAGTGAGCGGGAAAAACTAAGTGTGAATGACACTAGGTACACTTGGGACATGTGAGACGCGAATGCGCGAAACACGCGGCTCGGCCGGTTCGGGCGAAACAGGGAGAGGACGCACAAATGCATTTGGAACAAATGGGACGAAAATGTGCGAAGTACGCGATTCGGGTGTTTCGGCCGAAATTGGAACAAAGGGCCCGTTTGGACTTGGGACATTCGGGACAAAAAGTTCCGAAGTACGCGACTTGACCGGCTCGGCCGAAAATGAAACAGGGCGCATTTTTGAGAATGGGACATTTGGGGCGAAAATGCGCGAAGGACGCGGTTCGGGCAAATCGGCCGAAATTGGAACATCTTGCATTTTTCGATTTGGGACAAAGAGCTGCTGAAGTACGCGACTCGGGAGTTTCGGCCGAAAATGGGAAAGCTCGCACTTTTAACTTTGGGTCATTTAGGACAGGAAAGTGCGAAGTACGCGGGAAGGATGATTCGGCCGAAATTGGAACAACTTGCACAAAAAGTTTTGGGACACATGGGACAAAAATTTTCCGACGGGCCCGAAAATGGGACAGCTTCGGGGACTTCGGCCGATCGGGGAACAGAATGCACTTTCGTACTTGGGACAGATGGGACAAAAAGTTCCGACAGGCCCGAAAATCACACAAAAAGACCCAAAACACAGATTTTTTCAACTTCACGACTTAGGCACTTCAGAGAAGAACTCTTCAACTCAAAATTTTGAAAATTTTACTCTTATCAGAGCGGGAAATTTTGAGTGGACAACAGTTGGCTCCTTCTGGGGATGACTTGGTGTAATTTCATGGAATGAGACAAGGCAAGAACTTAGACAACTCGGTGAAGCAGACCAGTGCCTTATCCATTGGGCAAAGGAGTCAAAAACAAACCAATACAGAGGGCAACACACACAACAGAAGGGAAACACACCAAAAGCAGAAAAAGCAAAAACACTGTACATAATATACAAAGGGACTCCCTAGTCACCTATGACCTGAACAACTTCAAATACTGCCCACTATAAGGAAGTGGGAGGGGAGAACCATCCATGTAATCAAGATAGAAAGAGTTCTTACCAGCAAAGTGTCTTATCTTGAAAGGTCCAAGCCACAGAGAATCAAATTTTCCATGGCTGCCACGAGGTTCATGTCTTTTGTCCCATAACAGCACGGTATCACCAACTTGGAACTCTCTGGACCTAGCTTTCTTATCGAACAGAACCTTCACCTTCTGCTGGTGAGCAGATATTCTGTCAGCAACCTCCAATCTATCCTCATTCAGTTTGTGCAGGTACATGATTCTTTTGTCCAGAGCATCACTGAAACTAGTGTCTTCAATGGCCTTCATCAGGTGCAAGGCTGGCAGTTCCACTGTCACTGGCAATTGGGCCTCTACTCCATACACCACTTGAAAAGGAGACATTCCAATGGCTCTTTTAGGTGTGATCCTGTCTGCCCAAAGAGCATCATAAAGCTTCTTATGCCAGTTTCGCTGAGACTCATTGACCAACTTCCTTATGATAGTCACCAGATTTTTGTTGGTGGATTCTGCTTGTCCATTCCCCTGGGGATAATAATCTGAAGAATGAGCCAGAGAGATGCCATACCCGTAGCAGAAATCCATGATCTCAGTTGAGGAGAAGTTCGAAGCATTGTCTGTTACAATCTTGTTAGGTACACCGTACCTAACCAAGATGTTCTCCTTGATGAAGTTGCACACTACTTCAGAAGTAGTGCTCTTGACTGGGATAGCTTCCACCCATTTGGTGAAGTAGTCAGTGGCAGTTAGCACATGCGTGTGGCCAGCACTAGAAACAGGATTGAGTGTACCAATGAAGTCTAGACCCCACTGTTGAAATGGTTCCTCGATCACAACTGGCTTGAGAGGCAAAGCGGCCAGTTTGGGTCTTCCCACAAAGGTCTGACAGGCCTCGCATTTATCCACCCACTTGGATGCATCTCTGAACAAGGAAGGCCAGTAATATCCTCCCCGGAGTATCTTGTGAGCTGTGACTGTTGATGAATAGTGCCCTCCACATGCTTGATCATGAAAAGCTGAGAGCAACTTTCTCTGTTGTTCCTTATCAACACATTTCAGAAATCTCCCATCTAAGCCACGCTTGAACAAAGCATTTTCCCACAGTACATATTGCGCTGATCTCAATTTAACAGTCCTCTTTTCCTTGGCAGTTAAATGAGAGGGGCATTCCCCATAGGTGAGAAAATGGGCGATGTCAGCATACCATTCATCGACCGAACTCAGGAATAGAACAGTAGGAATATCAGCTTTCTCCTCCAACAACTCATATTTGGCTCCTTCAGCAATGAGCTCACAAAGACCTTTGCCACGAACCAGCTTGGTTGGTTTGATATCAATGTCATACTCCTGGACTTTAGCCACCCAGTTTCCTCTCTTGGACCCAAATTCTTGCTGTGTAAGAATTGACTTAACAGTCGTATCTGGAACCAGCACCAAAGAGTGAGAGTTGAGGATATAGAAACGGAACTGCTTGACAGCTTTGACTACTGCAAAAGCATGCTTCTCCATCATGGTGTACTTTAGCTCATGATCCTTCAGGATATAGCTCATGAAGGCAATTGGTAGCTCATGTCCATCAGAATCTTCCTGGGTTAAGACAGCAGCCAGGGTATTGTCTGTAGCATAGCAATAGATGATGAAATCTTTGCTGAAGTCAGGACAGGCCAAAACTGGAGTTTTAGCAATAGCTTTCTTGATACCCTCAAAAGATTCCTTTCCTTCAGAAGACCAACCAAATGTTTGCTTCCCTTTCATCATCTGAGAAATGTTCAAAGTTAATTCTGCAAAATCAGGGATGAATCTTCTTAAGAAATTGATCTTACCGAAGAAGGAATGCACGCCTTTTTTACTGGTCGGGAGAGGAATTTGCTGGATGGCTTGAACTCGTTCAGGATCAATCTTGATGCCATCCTTTGAGACAATGTGCCCTAATAGCTTTCCTTCTGTAACACAGAAGACAGATTTTTTAGGATTCAAGGAAATCCCATGCTCTCGGCATCTTTGCAGAACTGTTTCCAGGTGATCGAAGTGATCCGCTCTTGTCTTTGAGAACACTGTCAGGTCATCAAGGTATATGACTATACATTTCCCTTTCAAGCTTCCAAAAGCCAGATCCATAGCTCTCTGGAAAGTGGCACCAGCATTAATCAGCCCAAAAGGCATTCGCTTGTAGGCAAAGGTACCCCAAGGAGTGGTGAAGGCTGTCTTGTGTTGATCTGCAGTATCAACCTCTACCTGATTGTATCCCGAGAATCCATCAAGCATAGATAACATTTCAGATCCTGTTACTGCTTGCAGAATCTGATCCATCATAGGCAGAGGGTAGTTATCTTTCAGAGAAGCCTGATTCAGGTTCCTGAAATCAACACAAATGCAGATCTCACCATTCTTCTTCCTAACAGGCACAATGTTTGCAATCCATGTCGAATGGTGAATGGGAAAAATAATCTTAGCCTTCAACAACTTCTGGATCTCCTGAAAGATGGTGTCAGCTATTTTTGGATTGTACTGCCTTTGCTTCTGCTTGAAAGGCTTGATTCCTGGTTTGAGAGGAATAGAGTGCTGCATTTCCTTTGGCTTGAAGGCTTTTAGATCTTCATAAGAATATGCAAGAACATCCTTATACTTCCTTAGAAGATCAATTGCTCTTCTCCTCTCATCGGTTGTGCAGCATTTTCCAATATTTAACAGCTTGGGGTCATCAGAACTCCCTATATCAATCTTATCATACTCAGCTGATTGCTGAGGTCCAGTAGAAGCTTTAGATCTCACGTATCTGTCATGTTTATCAAACAACTCCTCCAAACTCACCAAACCTTTGGGAATCTTGTTTCCTTTGAGCTTAATGCACCCTTCCTGATCAGTTTCTTCTCCTTGGGTGACAGCTTGGTCAGAGGACACACTCTCACGAGGCAGGTTGTCACTTCCCTCAAAATACAGTTGCTCGAAATTCCCCTTGAGTTCCAGGAAGGAAAGCAAATGCTGGTCATCGTTGAAAACTTGCTAGTTGTTGGTATTGTCAGGGACACTAGGCCGGTGGACCATTTCAATAGTGAACTTATCCTGAGAGAATTCAGGATGGGGAATCAATAGTGACCCTGAGACAGCCAGTGAATCAGCCCTGCTGTTCTTTTCTCTAGGTATTGCTTCAATAGAGAAAGCATCAAGGAATTCAATTGAATCCCAAACCTGATTCCGATAATGCTTCAGCCTCCCATTTTTTACCTGAAAAAGGCTTCTGACTTGCTTCACAATCAGCTCTGCATCACCACGAGCCAGAAGATTTTTTACACCTCGTTCTTTGGCCACTTGCAGTCCAAGAATGAGAGCCTCATACTCTGCTGTATTGTTAGTGTTTTCAAACTACAATTTAAATGAAAAAGGGTGTAGGCAGCCTTCAGGTGATATTAGCAGGACACCAGCTCCAGAACCAGCCGAGGAACAACTTCCATCAAATTCTAAAATCCAGACACCATTGGGATCTTTAGGTGATACTTTGGAGGGTTGGATTTCATCAGGGGACAGAATCATGTAATTACCATGACCCATGTCTTCATAGAGTATTTGTGCCTTAGGATCATCTGTTTTCTGCACAATATACTCAGACTGTTTCTCAGGGAGTAACTTCTTCATTTGTCCATTGACAGGTATGAGTGCGTGTGACCAATCCATTTGAATCTCTCCACCCACATCTTTACAGAAGTTCCTACTTAGCAACATTCCATAAGAAGGAGGAATGTCTGCTACTAGGATGGTAGCCAAGACTTTCTTTTCAGGTAAAGCAGCAAAAGCCACTTGTGCATCTTTAATCCTTCCAACCAAAGGTACTTCCTTACTTTCCATGGAGTAGCAAGATCCATAAGTGCGAGTAAGGGTCAAGCCTAAAGCATGAGCTACTTTAGCAGGCATCACATTATCAGAGGCTCCGGAATCTATGACACAGTTACTGAGCCTATGGCCAGCTATAAGAAGTGTTACATAAAAAGGCTTGATTTTGTCTCCAGGTGAGGTGACAGCAGCTACCAGACTAGGTTGTGGTGCAGAAGGAGGTGTGGGCAAAAGGCCTTTAGAGGTGGTCTTGGAATGGGAATTTACAAATTGGATCATCTTGGCAAAAGCTTTAGGGATGGGTTTGGTAGTATTCAGCTTCTGAAATTTGAACCTTAGTCCTTTTTAGATGATCAACAATATCAAAGGATCCAGAGGTGGATGGGCCATCATCATTTGGAATTCTAGGCTTATCAATTTAGGAGAAAAAAAGAAGAAGAAGCAACTTTGGGAGCAGGATTGATAGTACTTACCTTTGGTGCAGATGAGGTAGGAAGAGGAGATCCTCTTTTGGCAATTACAGGAATAGTTGCCGGCTGCTCCTTAGATTTCTTCAGGGGCTGTGTCACTTTTTCCCTCTGATGTGTCTGTTCTCGAGTCATGACAACAAATGACTCACTGTTCATGTCTGCTACCACTTCATCATAGTTATCTCCATCATCAATGCCTTCAGTGGTAAAGAAATTGACTCGAGATCCTTCGAGTTCTTCTGCCTCATCATCGAATTCCTCCAGGAACTCCTCACAAGCTTCATTATCATCTTCTGGCTCTTCAACCTCACAAGTTGCATTCACCGGAACTTTGACAGGAGGTCCTTCAAGTGCCAGTCTTGTGTGGGGAGCTGGCAAACGGTTTCTGGGTTGAAAATTTCTTCTCGGAACATCTGCATATGGTGCATGCTGGGCTAATTGTTTCTTTATAGCCACTAGATCATTTGCAAGTTTCTGGACTAATGGATCAGTATTGGGTCCAGAGGTGGAAGAGGAAGAAGCAGCAGATTTAGATTTAGGAGGATCTCTTCTCAACTTCCCTGACATGATCAGGTCATCCTCGACACTAACAGCCAGTTCTTGATCCAGAATTAGCGTTCCAAGATTAGCCCTTCTTAGAGCATAACTGACTTTAGGCGTTTGGGCATTCAAAAAGAAACATTTTTGAATTTGATCAACCGGTCGAGTATTTACAGGAATCTTGTTGATCAATCTGTTGAACCGAGCCACAAATTCTCTCATGGGTTCTGATGGATCTTTCTTTATCTGAGAAATCTGGGCAAGCAGGGCATGCACATCTTCTGCCGGCTTGAAACGGCTTTCGAACTGAGTTCTCATGGTAGTCCAGTCGGTGATGGCACCAGCCGGAAGGTGATAGAACCAGTCAGCAGCATTATCCTGTAACGTCTCAATGAACAGTCTTACTAAGATGTCTTCATGTTCAACCCCCAAGACCCCACATGCGACTATGAAGGCTGCAATATGTTCATCAGGGTGTACTTTGCCATCTCCTTTAAATTTTGGGAAGTTCTTTCGGTTACCTCTAGGTAACTCATGCAAAGGCTGCGCAAGAGCCAGGGGCCCGACACGTTGACCCCATGGCAATTGTGCCGCCATTCTTGGAAATACGGCTTGGAGGGGAACTGTAACACCAGCAAGGATCAAAGCTCGTAGATTAGGACTAGCAGGCTCTGAAGGAATACCACCCGTAGGACTTCTATCTTGAACAGGTGGAGTGCTCGTCGAACGAGTTCTTCTATTGGAAGGGAAAGGAAAACCCTGTTGCTCCAAAAGCTGAAACTGAGAATCTTCGATACCAAGGGCCCTTCTCCCTCGAGTGAAACGCGGAGTCGCCAGATCAAAGGATGATCGAAAAAATTGCAGTACTGGAATGCGATTTTCCCCCAGCTGGAGTCGCCAGCGGAGTCGCCAAAAACTGTTGGTCGTCAAATAGGACTTTTTAGAAGAGCAACAGTCAGGGGACAAAAAGTCCCTCCTCTTTAATGGGAGAGGTTCCCTTATTCTGAAACGAACTTATTTACAAATAGTACAGAACATTATTTTATGGTCAAACTTGGATATTACGAAAGTGTTTTCCACAAGGATCATCAGTTACACAAGGACTGAGGAAGGGGAATAAGAAGATGAGCAGAATAGCAACATTCAGAATTATAGATAGCAGAATAATTCTTCGTGTATGCGAAGCTTCAAAGGATTTAAGACAAGATCATTTGCATTGGCTGAATGGGATTAAATTTAAAGACACAAAGTTCCATAAATAACCTTCTTCAGATTTGTTAATCAAGGACACAAAGTTCCTTCTTGGTTGTACAAGATCACTGTACTTGCAAAACTGAACAGTATGCAATCAGAGAGACTAAACGAGTTAGGAACAAAATGATCTTCACAATATTAAAGGAAAACACAGAGACAACAAGAATCAGATAGACAAAGAATGGAAAGCCCTTTTGTATTGATTTCTTTAAGATCTATTTACACTTTCAGCAAATATCCAAGTTCTTCCTCCCTCCAAAATGGCGTGGAAAGGCCATTATATAGATTACAAGTCAGTTACTCTTCGTAACCGTTTCTTTTAACTAAAGAATAGTTAAGTACCGCCAATTGCAATACCTTAACTAATTACAAAGAATACGAAAAGAAAGGAAAGAAGAGGAAAGAAAGGAGAAGGAGACAGGTGGCCGGCTACTGGGAGGGACCCACTGTCTTCAGAATCCGCTGCCTGAACTTCTTCAATGACTCAGCTATATCTCTGCCACGAGGGACTGACGTGTTGGTTGCAGACTGAGTCCAAAATCCCAGACATTTCTCCATCTCTTTATCAAACTCGACGTGAGTATGATAGTCTTTGTTTGCTTCTTCAATGGCAGACTGAAGAGAACAAATTTCCTTTATCTTGTCCTTAGAGATGGAGTCTTCCTTGAAAAGATTATCTTTGACAAAAGCTCTGAACTGAGCTTTGATTTCTTGCAAGGACAAGGGAACGCCAGAGTTTTCATCCTGAAGATGACAATGCATATCTTTGAACGCAGCAGCTGCCAGTGTCTTGAAAGCTTCTCCCTTCTGCCAGCTATTCTTCATTTCTCCCACAGCTTCCTCCAGGACTTTGATTTTCCACTCCACGCTGTAGACCCAAGATTTTGACAGATTGTCCTTAGCATCATCGAAAATCTTGTTCGCCAGTAAGATGTTCTCATCTGTCTGTCCCATGAGGCGAAGGTCTACAATGCAACTACTCCAGAGTTTAAGCTCTTTATCCATAACCCCAATAGTAGAGGATAGCTTCTGTTGCAAATTGTCTACCTTTCCATGTAGCTTAAAAGCTTCATCGATGAAGTTTAGCCCAGCAACAAGCATGTCATCCACCATGGCTTCAATAGCTCTGCCATAGACAGAATACTTGTGCATATCTTTAATACTTTGCACTTCATCTTGGCTTAGAATTACAGGAGGCGGTAGAGCAGTCAAGGGGGTAGGGTCCAAAACTTTGTCCTTAGACAAAAGTGACTTGATAAAACTTGTGAGAACTTGGGCTTGTTCTTCCAGCTGTTCAATAGTCTGCTGCCCTTTCTCTACCCTTCCAATGACCCTTGTGACTATTTCCTGGAGGTTATGAATCTCACATTCAGGGGTAGACTCTCCCATAGGGATCCTTGAAAGCTCTAAGTCAGATGTCAGCAAGTCTGATTCTGGTTTATCCACTGTAGGCTTAGCAATCTCCAAGAACTGCTGACCTTGAGCATCAGACACAATCCTGGAAGTAGTTCTGGCTTTCTTGGCACGAGAAGGAGTGGTGCCCAACAAGGCTGCTACAGCATCAAAATTTGGTCCTAAGCTTTGAGAGGAGGATTTCCTCTTCCTTTTGTCAACCAGAGGTTGCACCCAAGCAAAAGAGGAAGAAGAATCTGCAGGAGAAGCAAGGGGACCAAGAGACAGGGAGCTCATGACACTCAAGGTCTGTGCAGCTGTTGACTCAAGCTGAGATGTGGGTAGAACACTGGAGGCAATGGCGGTAGAAGAATCAGTAGTACCCTGGAAGTTCAGTGCTCTGGACCTCTTTGTCCTTATCTGCTGGATCTTCAGGAACACTTGCAGGAGTTGGCATCTCACTTTCTTCACTTTCACTGAGAACAATGATGTTCTCTGGCCCTATAGGCAACTCTGCCTGTTTTCTTGGAGGATCATTCTCTGCAGGCTCCTTCTTTACCTCTTTGAGTTTCTTCTTGTATACCTAGGTAGATGGAGAAGGAGTAGATTCCACAGGTCCCTGAGCTGTTGAGGCAGAAGGGGTTTTCACTGGTGTTCCAGACTCTGGAACTGATGCCTCTCTTATGGGTGTCGAATCATCCTTTGGAGCTAGATTCTCCTGAGTGCCTCTTGAATTCTCGGATCTTCTTACTGAACCAGACCCTAGTTCTGATCAAGACTGGAGCAAGAATCTCAGCCAGATCATCTCTCTCTTTCCTGTTCCAATCCAGGTCCTCCAGAGGGGTGTGCTTAATCACATTTTCATACTCATAAGAGTATAGCTCAGAATTGTCATCCTGGAGACCTTCAGGAACTTGGTACAGACTGAGTTCTTGGATCAATTGCAGGGAGAACCTGCCACAATGCCTTCTTCTGGCTTCAAAATCATCTGCACAGTCAGCCCAGTAGTCTTCTGTATCTGCCCTATGATGATAGATTATCTTGAGGTTCTGTTCAATGAACTTCTTCAAGTCAAAACAGGTTCTTGGCTTGAAGAAATGAACAGTGATAGGGACCAGGGCTCTTTCTATGTTCTGAGCATCCAGAGCTGTTTTGCATGTGTAGTTTCCCAGAGAGATGGGAAAGTGCAAGCCAGAAATCTTCTTGTCTCTGCAAGTTCTGTGCAACTTGTCTAGTTGCCTGCATATTTCAATCAGGGCCATTTTGTCATTGCAGAACATGGGAAGCCGCAGAGGGGTGTTCTCATAGCCAGCCAGCCTGATATAGGAGAATTTCCTGAATTGAATGAAATAGGCTCCATACTGCGATATCAGGTTCATGGCTTCATCTGAAAACCTTCTAGCAGTATCACCTTCGAGCAATCTGACCACGTACATGGTGAAAGCATCATTGACCCTTCTGAAATTCCGATTGCTGGTCTCTAGGGTGAACTGCGGGCAATAGGCATACACTGGATCATCTTTGTGTGTATCTACATAGGAGAAGCCAAACCACTGCCTGGATGCTGCTAGGGTATACATCAGATATGAAGTCATGTAGAACTTCTTTGTTTGCTGAACGTTAGATAGCTGCTCAGCCAAATTCATACTGATGATCTCTGCCCAGTTGATATTTTGTGTTCCCTCGCACACCATGCTAATGAGCGGGCACATCCAGAAATGAAATTCATTGGTGGAGGGCAAACCCATAACCCGAGCCAGCAGGATTATGAAGTCTGATAGTTCTTCATTGAAATCTGCCCGGAAGAGGGTTTTGGTCAGACGAGAAGGACCTTTCTTAGGGTTCTTCAACCAAGACTTCGCCACTCGAGCTTTATATTTATCACTGTCTTGGTCGAACATGGCCTGTGCTTGATCCCGAGAGACGACTATAGCATTGTCCATCTCCGGAATCCTCAGAGCAGCTCCAATGGCGGCAGCGTCCAGCTTGGCAATGAGCTCCCCGTGTACGTTTGTCAATTCGCTCGTAGCGGGGTCGAAGTGAGCTCCGCATGAAAGTACAGTATCAGCACACTGCACTGAGATAGGGAATCCTCCGGCGAAAGCTAAACCGCTATCATTAATCATCTGTGCCATTGGCGTAGGGTTTGCATCTGTCATTCTTGACCAAAAATCACCGAAGTCGAGATGACGAGCTTCACTGTCTCCGATATTGCTAACGGCAGACTCAAGTGGAGAAATTTGCTCCTGTCCCTGAAACTTGATCTTCATATTGATAGATTCGGAGCTGCGACCTAGACTCTGGAAGGAATTTGCAAAGGGAAGGGATATTGCGCAGGTTTTCGAATTGCAAGGGTTTGAGCAAAAGATAGCATGGAAGCAATGCGAAAAATGCAAAGGTGGAATGCTCGTTATATAGCCGTTTGAGGAGCGGAATGAATTTAATGCGCATTGAATACACAACCACCAATTTGAAAAAGCATCATACTTCGGAATGAGCGGGAAAAACTAAGTGTGAATGACACTTAGGTACGCTTGGGACATGTGAGACGCGAATGCGCGAAACACGCGGCTCGGCCGGTTCGGGTGAAACAGGGAGAAGACGCACAAATGCATTTGGAACAAATGGGACGAAAATGTGCGAAGTACGCGATTCGGGTGTTTCGGCCGAAATTGGAACAAAGGGCCCATTTGGACTTGGGACATTCGGGACAAAAAGTTCCGAAGTACGCGACTTGACCGGCTCGGCCGAAAATGAAAAGGGCGCACTTTTTGAGAATGGGGACATTTGGGACAAAAAGTTGCGCGAAGGACGCGGTTCGGGCAAATCGGCCGAAATTGGAACAGTTTGCATTTTTCGATTTGGGACTAAGAGCTCTGAAGTACGCGACTCAGGAGTTTCGGCCGAAAATGGGAAAGCTCGCACTTTTAACTTTGGGTCATTTGGGACAGGAAAGTGCGAAGTACGCGGGAAGGATGATTCGGCCGAAATTGGAACAACACGCAAAATAAGTTTTGGGACACTTGGGACAAAATTTTCCGACGGGCCCGAAAATGGGACAGCTTCGGGGATTTCGGCCGATCGGGGAACAGAATGCATTTTCGTACTTGGGACAGATGGGACAAAAAGTTCCGACAGGCCCGAAAATCACACAAAATGACCCAAAACACAATTTTTTCAACTTCACGACTTAGGCACTTCAGAGAAGAACTCTTCAACTCAAAATTTTGAAAATTTTACTCTTATCAGAGCGGGAAATTTTGAGTGGACAACACTTCCCTATGATCTGGTTGTTATAGATCTACTCAAGAATGTAACAGAAGAGAATTGATTCCAGAATCATGCTCTTTAAATGTAATCAAAATTTTGTCTTACAATGCACTTCTTATCAGCATTTCTTCTAAAATCAAAAGCTTATTCTATAATGATCACACCTTATATATTAAGTGGAGTTCAATCCCTTTTTACTAGAATTGATTATTTCCAAATTACATGCAGGAATTAACTAAGCAAATTTATGAACATCAACCAATGTTAACTGATAGTTGAAAGAACAAGTTGTCATATACAGACTTGACATGTAGATTTTTTCAAACTTGTCTTATTCAAGTGGAAGTTTTGTCCCCAATGACTTAATAGATCAACATGGAGATTATTTGGAATTTTAGATGAACTCAAGTAATCACTCCTTGTAAGGTGGAGGATTCCATGAAATAAGGATTAGTTACTGCCAATTTCTTTACTACATTGAATGAACCACTTGAAACTTAAATGCTTCATTCAAAATTGGACTTTCATTAAGCAGATTGGATTCTCATGATGGAATTGATGCTAACAGGATTTTTTGTTCCATTTTGTGTGAATCCTATGCTGAATGGGTGAACTTATCAACTCTTTTCCTTGATTCATGCGCTCGAAGCCGATGAGTCCTTCCATTTACGTATGTTCAGCTTCCATAGAAAATCAGTTTATATCTTCATATAAAATTAGAAAATAACCAAGACATAATGCTCAAGGTGATATCATTAACTCCAAACAATCTTTTTAATGTTATAAGTGAAACTAATATTAGACCTTTAATGAGTCAAGTGATGGTACATTAGTCAAAAATTGGGGCTTGTAATATGGATTTCTATAGGCTGTTCACTCTCCCATATCCTTGTTTAAATTAATAAGGTTCATGCTAAAAAAATTTTTAAATTGATATTCAGGGATCCACAATTCTAGTACAATTCAGTATTCATTGGAAAAATATGTAAATGTCTTTAGAATTTCATAGGTCGTTGTATCTATTAGGAATCAACTAACAATCGTTGGAGTCCTCATAGGAAATAATCAATGATTATACCAAGTATCGTCAACCTACCAGTACATTGAGTTGCCACAAAAAATTCACCATGATTTATCATTTGAACCATGGCCATTCAGGGTTCCTAGGGTGACAAATTACTTTCCTACCCCCTTGGGCCTCAATGAAATGACCACTTCAAAGGTTGTTAGGAGTTGTACTCTCAAAATGGAGATGTATAGAAGTAGTGAACTTAAAGTTCACACCTTTGGAAATATGGAATAGAATGTTATTGAAGTTTGGTATAACTTGATGCCAAGTTGAAATAGTCTACCACACATGAATAAATACGATTGTCTTTCAAATTGGTATCCACCAACTGAAAGAGTGGAACTAAGTGTGTTGTAGTAGAAATAAAAATTGAACCATGTGTAGAAAATCAGATCTCATGAGATTCTAGACCTAATATTGGTCTCCTCCCTTGTGAAAACAACTTTTTGTTAGATCGAGAATGATCCTTGATGTCGATTTTTATAGAGATGAAATATCTTAATTGAACTGTGCACCAACTTACATATTGCCCATTTGTGTCTCTTCAAGCCTTAGATTAATAGAGAGAAAAATATGACTGAATTTAATAACTTCACATAAAACATTTCTTTCAGATGTGAGCATGGGTTGTATACTGTTAGCTATGAACTTTATCATTTTCATAATATGGACTTGTTAGAGTGTGATTACCCTGGAAATCTGTCCATTTATAAAATTTATCTTTTAAAAATAGAGCATAAAGGTTAATTGGTGACTTGAGGATATAGACTTTTCTCATATAATCTAAAGCATATTAATGCCAAACCCTATGTGCCAAGAGAGAGGGAGTTCTTTTCCCTTAATGATTTTATGTTTTCTTCTTCTACCTTTCTAAGCTGATAAGCAGCAGAGGAATCCATGTTGTCATTCATTTTATGAACCTTGGAAAATTAGAACTTCCTGAGCATGCATTGGACTGGGACGATTTGGTTAGGGTAAGGGATTATGATCCTTCTCTTATTGATTTTTAGGTGCAGAGGTCTAATAAAAGCTTAGAAACAATCTCAATAGGTTGTCACAAGGTGTTCATATATTTGTCTCTTGCTTTGATCCTTTTTGAGTCACTAATCTTTCTAAGTTAAGAACTTGTACTCAAGAATATCTTAAAGTGGCAAAACTTCTCAAATACATATCAAATCCCAAAAATTCAACATATTAATGAGGGCTAGATACTTGTGGGGTGAGGGCAATTCCTCATCCTATGACTGAGATAGGCTCATCCTTTGAACTAATGGGAATTTTTTACCTTGTCTAACAATGGGTGAATCTCAATAGTGGGTTGTGTTTCAACAATTGTGTGTCATCAAAAACAAGGTTTTGAGGGAATGGAGATAGCTAGTGGAGAAGTCTGAGGTGTAGACCTCATTTCATCTCATTGAATGCTTCCACTCTTATTCTCTTCAAATGAAGGGCTACCTCCACTTGATTCTTGGTGATTTTCCTATAACACTTTAATTTCTTTTTAGGGTTTTCCTCTGGTCAAAGATTATGTTTCAAGTGTTTTGTCGCTTGGGTTGTGTTTCATCCTTATGACCATATTTCCTCAAAAACTTGATTCCATTTTTCATCCCATTTCATTTTTTGACCCTAAAATTATGTCTATAGATTAAATGGATTAAATCCTGAAATTTTAAATATTTGGTGCCCTAACATAATTTCTTTATGGTATAAGAAATAGAGACATGCAAGAAATTGGGAAGATCAAATTTATCATGTTCCTTGGCCTCTATATGGTGTAAATGTATGAGAATTATCCTAATAGGTTTGAGAATAATTTCATACTGACCCTCACGAGTAAAGTACTTGATTACCCATTTTGCAACAGAGCACCATGACTCTAGAAAAATGGAACTTTTATGCCATATGCTTTGCGATTATGGTCAAAGACCAATTCTAATTTTTCTTTCTTCCCTACCAAAAATCTTTTTATGAATTTAGAATATGGACCTCTAAAATTTACCAATTTACCTACCTTAGGAATTCCTAAAATTTCACTAATAATTGAAGCATTAAAGGGAAATTTTGTACCTTTTATTAGTGAACAATCATCTCTGAGGTTCTTGGCGAACTCCTTTTTCATCTTAGGGTTGAAATCTTCATATTTAAGCATGGAATCTTGTTGTCCACTCAAAATTCCCTACTCTGATGAAAGAAAGTGAACTTTCAAAATTTTGAGCTTTAAGTGTCTTCTCTTTTGTGCTGAAATTGTTAAAAGTCGTGGAATTGAGAAAAGTCTGCAATTTTGGGTCTTTTTGTGTGTTTTTTGGGCCTGTCGGATAATTTTGTCCCAACGTGTCCCAAGTTCCGAAAGTGTGTTCTGTTCCCCGATCGGCCGAAATCCCCGAAGTTGTTCCATTTTCGGGCCCGTCGGAACTTTTTTCTGTCCCAATTGCGCTCTGTTCCCTGATCGGCCGAAATCCCCAAAGTTAATCATGAGTCCCAACTTTTCGTGCTGTTCCATTTTCAGCCGATTCGCCCGAACCGCGTACTTCGCGCATTTTCATCCCAAATGTCCCAAAGTTCAAATCGGGCAAGCTGTTCCATTTTCGGCCGAAACACCCGAACCGCATACTTCGCGCATTTTTTGTCGCAAATGTCCCAAAATGCATTTGTGTGTCTTCTCCTTGTTTTGCCTGAGTCGGCTGAGCCGCGTGTTTCGTGCATTCGCGTCTCACATGTCCCAAGCGAACCAAATGCCATTCATACTTAATTTTTCCCGCTCTACCCGAATATGTTGTTTTTCAAACTAATAGATATGAATTTAATGCGCATTGATCACCTTTCTCTCTCCTCAATGGCTATATAATGGGCAGACCCCCTTTTTTGCATTTCTCACACTGCTTCCTTGCTATCTTTTTCTCGAACATCTTGCTGGTGAATAAGGTTTTCGATGACATCAAGGATAATCTATCAAAATCCTGGGAAGATTAGAGTCTTGGAGGAGGCTTGGGAGAACTGAAGAACAACTGGTAGAAGGATGAAGTTTTCAAGACACTGGTCATCTCTGCTTTCAAAGACATACACTGTCATCTTCAGGATGAGACTTTTGAGACATAGCTGAGGCGTTAAAGAAATTCAGGTAGCAGATTCTGAAGTCAGTGGGTCCCTCTCAGTGACTGGCCACCTGTCTTCTCCTCCTTGTTCTTTTCTCTTCTTCCCTTTCTTTTTCCGTTTTCTTTGTAAGAAGTTAAGGTATTGCGATTGACGGTCCTTAACTGTTCTTGGTTAAAGAAGTGGTTATGAAGAGTAACTGATTTGTAAGCTATATAATGGCCTTCCTTACGCCATTCTAAAAAAAGGAAGAATTTGGCATATTTTCTAAAAGTGTAAATAGATCATAAAGAAATCAATACAGAAGGACTTTCCATTCTTTGTCTATCTGATCTCTGTTACTCCTAAGCTTTCATTTATTTTCTTTGTGAAGATCATTTGTCTCAAGTTCATTAGTCTTGCCGATTGCATACTCTTCGACTTTGCAAGCACGGTGATCTTGTATAACCAAGAAGGAACTTTGTGTCCTTGATTAATGAGTCTGTGTTATGTTAAGAAACTTTGTGTTCTAGCAGATGTTATTTACAGAACTTTGTGTCTTTGAATTCCATCTTATTTATCTGATACAAATGATCTTGTTTCAATTCACTGTGACTTCGCATACATAAAGAATTACTCTGATATCTATAATTCTACATGTTGCCTTTTTGCTCTTTCCCGTACTCTCATTTCCTCAGTCCTTTTTGTAATTGATGATCTACATAGAAAACACTTTCGTAATATCCAAGTTTAACCAACAAATCATGTCTTGTACATTTGTAAATAGGTTCGTTTCTAAATAAGGGAACCTCTCCCATTAAAGAGGAGGGACTTCTTGTCCCCTGACTGTTGCTCTTCATAAAGTCCTATTTGATGACCAACAGTTTTTGGCGACTCCGTTGGGGAAAATCATATTCCAGTTCTGTAATTTTTGATCATCCTTCAATCTGGCGACTCCACGTTTTACTCGAGGGAGAAGGGCCCTTGGTATTGAAGACGCTCAGTTTCAGCTTTTGGAGCAGCAGGGTTTTCTTTTCCCTTCAACGAGAGATAGAAGAACTCGTTCGACAAGAACTCCACCTGTTCAAGATAGAATTCCTACGGGTGGTATTCCTTCAGAGCCAGCTAGCCCTAATCTTCAAGCTTTAATTCTTGTTGGTGTTGCAGTCCCTCTCCAAGCCGTTTTTCCAAGAATGGCGGCGCCATTACTATGGGGTCATCATGTTGGGCCCCTGGCCCTTACTCAGCCTTTGCATGAGTTACCTAGAGGTAACCGGAAGAACTTTCCTAAATTCAAAGGTGATGGCAAGGTACATCCTGATGAACACATCGCAGCCTTTGTTGTTGCATGTGGAGTTCTGGGAGTCGAATATGAAGACGTCTCCGTAAGGCTGTTCGTCAAGACGTTACAAGATAATGCTGCTGATTGGTTCTACCACCTTCTGGCTAGTGCTATCACTAACTGGGAAACAATGAGAACTCAGTTCGAAAACCGTTTCAAGCCGGCAGAAGATGTACATGCCTTGCTAGCCCAAATCTCTCAGATAAAGAAAGATTCACAAGAGCCCATGAGAGAATTTGTGGCCCAGTTCAACAAATTGATCAATAAAATTCCGCAGCCTACCCAACGTGTTGATCAAATTCAAAAATGTTTCTTCCTAAATGCTCAATCACCCAAAGTTAGTTATGCACTAAGAAGGGCTAATCTCGCAACATTGGTCGAGGATCAAACTCTCGCTGTTAGTATTGAGGATGACTTGATCATGTCAAGGAAGTTGAGAAGAGACCCTCCCAAATCTAAGTCTGTTGCTTCTTCCTCTTCCACCTTTGGACCTAATACTGATCCATTAGTTCAGAAACTTGCAAATGATCTTATTGCTATAAAGAAACAATTGGCTCAGCATGCTCCTTATGCAGATGTTCCAAGGAGAAGTTTTCAGCCCATAAATCATTTTCCTACTTCTCAAACAAGATAAGCACTTGAAGGACCTCCTGTTAAAGTCCCTGTTAATGCGACTTATGAGGTGGAAGAACCAGATGAAGATGAAGATAACGAAGCTTGCTAAGAGTTTGCGAGAGAAGTTGATGACGAAGCAGACGAACGTGAGGGATCTCGAGTAACTTTCTTCACCACTGAGGGCATTGATGATGGAGATGATTATGATGAAGTGGTAGTAGACATGAATAGCGAATCATTCGCTGTCATGACTCGAGAACAGACAAATCAGAGGGAGAAAGTGACACAGCCTATCAAGAAATCTAAGGAGCAGTCGACAACTATTCCCGTGATTACAAAAAGAGGATCTCCTATCCCTACTTCGTCTACACCAAAGGTGAGTCCTATCAATCCTGCTACCAAAGTTGCTTCTTCTTTTTCTCCTAAAGTTGATAAGCCTAGAATTCCAAATGATGATGGCCCGTCCACTTCTGGGTCTTTTGATATTATTGATCATCTGAAAAAGACTAAGGTTCAAATCTCAGAGGCTGAGTATTATCAAACTCATCCCAAATATTTTCCGATGCCAAGATGATTCAATTTGTTAATTCCCACTCCAAAACCACCTCTAAAGGCCTTTTTCCTACTCCTTCTACACCACAGCCTAGTCTAGTAGCTGCTGTCACCTCGCCTAGTGACAAAATTAAACCATTTTATGTAACACTTCTTATAGCTGGTCCTAGGCTCAGTAATTGTGTCATTGACTCAGGAGCCTCAGATAACGTGATGCCTGCTAAAGTAGCTCATGCTTTAGGCCTGACCCTCACACGCACTTATGGATCTTGTTACTCAATGGATCAACACAAGACAGCTTTCACTACTCCTTGGGGTACCTTTGCTTACAAGAGGATGCCTTTTGGGCTCATTAATGCTGGGTGCCAGTTTCAGAGAGCCATGGATCTGGCTTTTGGAAGCTTGAAAGGGAAGTGTATTGTCATATATCTTGATGACCTGACAGTGTTTTCCAAGCCTAAGAGCAGATCATTTTGATCACCTAGAGACAGTTCTGCTGAGATGCAGAGAGCATGGGATAATTAAATTTTACAAATCTCACATATGTTAGATATAGTGAGACTTAAGATGACATTGACATACAAATTCATAAAGAATATACTTGAATACATATTAAGTAAAAATTATGTGTGTATAAGTAATGCTTTAAAATATACATTTTCTTATTGTAACTTGATTAGCCCCAATTCACGATTTGATGTCACAATTTGTCATTTTATCATTCTCAAATTTCATTATTTTTTTTTCTAAATTAAGACCCAATTGCATGTAATCGAATAGATAAAGTTTAATATTTCATGAATTGATCATGTTTGGGCACCATTGTTTTCCATGATTGAATTATACCCTAACTAGATGTCATGTGATAAAGTAAGGAAGAATGGGGGTAATCATGCACATTTGAATAGAGCTTGGTATTATTTGGTGATCGCGTGATGTTATTTAATATATTTAAGAAACTAGATATGATTATGTGTAATTAGTTTGATGTATGTAGATTTGAGGAAATCAAGCATGTATTTCACATCATTTGTGATTATTCCATCATTTATTTATTTTTATTTGAGTAAATTTGATTTAATTAAACTTTGCATATGTGCATCCATATATATGAGGATAAATAAGAGGAAATTGATGTCATATTTGCATGCCGTTTTTCATTATTATGTATCAATTAATGTCATTGTTTGAGAAAAATTTACCAAATAAGGATAGATTAGGTGTGAGATAATCTAAGTAGATTGAAGATGAAACTAAAATATTTAAACAAATTTGAATTGTTTTGTGATTGAATACTATTATTTGAGAAACTATGATTGATTAATATGTTACTTAAGTATCATAATTAGATACATGAATATTGAGTTGGGAAAAATGTGCACAGATGTTTGAATATCATCTATCATGCTTCATGATGTCAAATAATGTTAATTGAGAAAACATTATTGAATCGGGCATAGATTAGGTGTGATCAAATATTTGAGCTCCATTTATTGTTATTCATGAGATAATGTCATTGATTGAGAAAAAGTAACCATTTCATACCCTAATTAGGTATAATATGATAGATGTAGGTTATTCGGTGAAATTTGAGCATATATTGTCATTATTAATCGTTATGGTGAGGAGTGCATGGGTTTAAATGTAATATTGTGTTAAACAAAAATTAGTTGTATAGTGGATTCAATTAATGTTTACATTATGTAGAGCTATGTTGTAATGTTTCTTAAGTCATGCAATGAAGAAATAATTATTTTAAGATTCATGGAGTCTTGCGTTGCATTTTATAGTGTGTGCACAAGTCTTTTCTACATATTTTGTAGATTGCATAGTTATTTTGTGAAATATATGGTTTATTGTGTAATCATCTAGTGTAAATAATTGTTTGTATAAATGTTATCAGCAACAAACTTGGACTAATTTAACAATTGAAGGCATAAGTTACATGATAGGTTTATTCGATGTGTTTAGATCTATTGTTGGGTCCTTAAATTATAATTCTATATGATTAGGGGTCTTCGAAGTTGGCATGAATGACTATATAAGTAGATCAAATTGCATTATGCAAGTAATGAAAGTTTGGGAAGAAAACTTAGTGCTTAAAGGCAAAGTGGGATGTGAACTTAAAGATGTTATGAATAGAAATAATAGAGAAGATATGAAATGAGGAGTACATAATATATTGTTAAATAATGATGATAGTAAAAATGCAAAAAGAATTTTTCTAAATTTAAGAGTAAACCATTTCCGATCAACGTGATGTTATTTATCTGAATAAGATATCCCAAAGATTTTTTAATTTAAACATGTGTTCATTTGACCTTTTTGTCAATGCATGTTTTATTTAGGTTAAGTATTGTTGCATGTTTATGTTGAGGTTTGTGAGGTTTTAGGTCGTCTTTTATTGGACTCCTATATGTTTTTTCACATCTAATTATTTTTTGATCAAATATTGTTATTTGACAATATTTAACAAACATATGGAAGATGAAGTGTGATCATATATATGTAGGTATATTTGGATAAAATTGAGCATTTATGAACACCATATATCATCATTTTCAAGATCAAATGTTGTTACTTACTATATTAGACCCTAGGGTAAGTGCACCAAGTTGGGGAGCCAAAAGGGGGTCTTAAATGTGTTGTCCACTCAAAATTCCCTACTCTTAAAGAAAGTGAAATTTCAAAATTTTGAGTTTTAGTGTCTTCTCTGTCGAGCTGGTAGTGTGAAAAGGTCGTGAGATTGAGAAAATCCATAGTTTTGGGTCATTTTGTATGTATTTCGGGACTGTCGGACATTTTTGTCCCGCGTTTCCCAAGTTCCGAAGTGCGCTCTGTTCCCCGATCGGCCGAAATCCCCGAAGTTGTTACATTTTCGGGCCCGTCGGAGCTTTTCGTCCCAACTTTCGCAAGTTCAAAAGTGCGCTCCGTTCCCCGATCGGCCGAAATCCCCGAAGTTGTTCCATTTTCGGGCCCATTGGAACTTTTCGTCCCAAATGTGCCAAAGTTAATTATGCAAGCTGTTCCATTTTCGGCCGAAACACCCGAACCGCGTACTTCACTCTTTCATGTCCCAAATGTCCCAAATGGAATTGTGTAAGTCGTTCCATTTTCCGCTATTTCACCCGAACCGCGTACTTCACACTTTCATGTTCCAAATGTCCTTAAGTTATTTCTACAAGTTGTTCCATTTTCGGCCCGAAAACACCCGAACCGCGTACTTCGCATACTTATGTTCCAAATGTCCCAAAATTTTCTGGACTCATTGTCACCTTTTCGGCCGAAACACCCGAGTCACGTGTTTCGCGCGTTTTCATCCCAAATGTCCCAAAATGCATTTGTGCGTCTTCTCCCTGTTTTGCCTGAATCGGCCGAGCTGCTTGTTTCACGCATTCGCGTCTCACATGTCCCAAGCGAACCAAATGCCATTCATACTTAGTTTTTCCCTCTCTACCCAAATATGTTGTTTTTCAAACTGATAGATATGAATTTAATGCGCATTGATCACCCTTCTCTCTCCTCAACGGTTATATAATGAGCAAGCCACCTTTGCAATTCTTACATTGTTTCCATGCTACGCTTTCTCGAACCCTTGCAACCTAATTCCCTACGCGTGTATCCCTTTTCTCTGTAATTCCTCCCCGAATTTAGGTTGCGGCTCTAATACTATCAATATGAAGATCAAATTCTAGGGACAGGCAGATGAGAACATTTTACTGGCAAGTAAAGTTTTTGATGATGCAAAGGACAATCTGTCAAAGTCCTGGGTCTACAGTGTGGAGTGGAAGATCAAAGTCTTGGAGGAGGATTTGGGAGAACTAAAGAACAGTTGGCAGAAGGGTGAAGCTTTCAAGACACTGGTTGTCTCTGCTTTCAAAGATATACACTGTCATCTTCAGGATGAAAATTCTGGTGTTTTCCCTTTCCTTGCAAGAAATCAAAGCTCAGTTCAGAGCTTTTGCAAAAGATAATTTATTCAAGGAAAGATCCATCTCCAAAGGAAAAATGAAGGAAATCTGCTCTCTTCGATCTGCCATTGGAGAAGCAAATAAAGATTATCATACTCATGTCGAGTTTGATAAAGAGATGGAGAAATGTCTTGGATTTTGGACTCAGTCTACGGCCAACATGTCAGTCCCTCGTGGCAGAGACATAGCTGAGGCGTTAAAGAAATTCAGGCAACGGATTCTGAAGTCAGTGGGTCCCTCTCAGTGATTGGCCACCTCTCTTCTTCCCCGTTCTTTTCTCTTCTTCCCTTTCTTTTCCGTTTTCTTTATAACAGGTTGAGGTACTACGATTGGTGGTCCTTAACTATTCTTTAGTTAAAAGAAACGGTTACGAAGAGTAACTGAATTGTAAGCTATATAATGGCCTTCTTTACGCCATTCTAAAAAAAGTAAGAACTTGGCTTATTTTCTGAAAAGTGTAAATAGATCATAAAGAAATCAATACAGAAGGACTTTCCATTCTTTGTCTATCTGATCCCTGTTATTCCTAAGCTTTCATTTATTTTCTTTGTGAAGATCATTTGTCTCAAGTTATTAGTCTTGCCGATTGCATACTCTTCGACTTTGCAGCATGGTGATCTTGTATAACCAAGAAGGAACTTTGTGTCCTTGATTAATGAATCTGTGTTATGTTAAGAAACTTTGTGTTCTAGCAGATGTTATTTACAGAACTTTGTGTCTTTGAATTCCATCTTATTTATCCGATACAAATGATCTTGTTTCAATTCACTGTGACTTCGCATACATAAAGAATTACTCTAATATCTATAATTCTACATATTGCCTTTCTGCTCTTTCCCATACTCTCATTTCCTCAGTCCTTTTTGTAATTGATGATCTTCATAGAAAACACTTTCGTAATATCCAAGTTTAACCAACAAATCATGTCTTGTACATTTGTAAATAGGTTCGTTTCTGAATAAGGGAACCTCTCCCATTAAAGAGGAGGGACTTCTTGTCCCCTGACTATTGCTCTTCTTAGAAGTCCTATTTGACGGCCAACAGTTTTTGGCGACTCCGCTGGGGAAAATCATTTTCCACAACTGTAATTTTTTGATCATCCTTTGATCTGGCGACTCCGCGTTTTACTCGAGGGAGGAGGGCCCTTGGTATTGAAGATTCTTAATTTCAGCTTTTGGAGCAGTAGGGTTTTCCTTTCCCTTCAACAAATAGAAGGACTCGTTCAACAAGCACTCCACCTGTTCAAGACAGAATTCCCACAGGTGGTTTTTCTTCAGAGCTAGCTAGCCCTAATCTTCAAGCTTTGATTCTTGCTGGTGTTACAGTTCCTCTCCAAACCGTTTTTCCAAGAATGGCAGCACCATTACCATGGGGTCATCATGTCGATCCCCTGGCCCTTACTCAGCCTTTGCATGAGTTACCCAGAGGTAACCGGAAGAAACTTCCCTAAATTCAAAGGCGATGGCAAAGTGCATCCTGATGAACACATCGCAGCCTTCATCGTTGCATGTGGAGTTCTGGGAGTCGAACATGAAGACGTCTTCGTAAGGCTGTTCGTTGAGACTTTGCAAGATAATGCCGCTGATTGGTTCTACCACCTTCCGGCTGGCGCTATCACCGAATGGGACACAATGAGAACTTAGTTTGAAAACCGTTTCAAGCCGGCAGAAGATGTACATGCCTTGCTAGCCCAAATCTCTCAGATAAAGGAAGATTCACAAGAGCCCATGAGAGAATTTGTGGCCCGATTCAACAAATTGATCAATAAAATTCCGCAGCTTACCCGACCTGTTGATCAAATTCAAAAATGTTTCTTCCTAAATGCTCAATCTCCCAAAGTTAGTTATGCACTAAGAAGGAACTTTGTGTCCTTGATTAATGAATCTGTGTTATGTTAAGAAACTTTGTGTTCTAGCAGATGTTATTTACAGAACTTTGTGTCTTTGAATTCCATCTTATTTATCTGATACAAATGATCTTGTTTCAATTCACTGTGACTTCACATACATAAAGAATTACTCTGATATCTATAATTCTGCATGTTGCCTTTCTGCTCTTTCCCATACTCTCATTTCCTCAGTCCTTTTTGTAATTGATGATCTTCATAGAAAACACTTTCGTAATATCCAAGTTTAACCAACAAATCATGTCTTGTACATTTGTAAATAGGTTCGTTTCTAAATAAGGGAACCTCTCCCATTAAAGAGGAGGGACTTCTTGTCCCCTGATTGTTGCTCTTCTTAGAAGTCCTATTTGACGGCCAACAAAGTGGACGCATTTTTCTGAAAAAAAAAAACTTCAACTTCTACGAGTTTTTCGAAATAGTTACACTCAAAATTGGAAGATGTTGTAGGAATATGAATCGTATAATTATGAATCTAGTTTTTAAGCTACTAAATTTTATTGAAAACGGATAATCTTAAGTGGGTCAAACAACTAAAATACCAACAGATGCCCCCATTTTTGTTAAAAAAACATAATAGAGTGACTTTCATTCCCCCCACCATTTTTTGAGCACCATTTAGTATTTTTGGAAACCCTTTGGTAGAAAGATAGCTAGGAGCATCTAGTTTGGGCTCCATTTTTTTTATAGATATTTTTAGTAAATATTTTTTTATTTATGATTTTTCTAGTACAAAAAATTTATTTTTGAAAAATAACAGAGCTCCGACTGTGCCCCCCACTAACTACCTCAAAAAAAATCAAAAATTAGAATTTTTTTTGAATATGTATAGAATTATGCCTAGTTTGGGCTAGTATATATATATTTTTAAATTTTGATCACCCAAAAAAAAGATACACCATGAAAGATAGACATATTTACACTTCAAAAAATAGCTATAGAAAGGCATAGTTAGAAAATTAATAATATGGAAAC
>JAHRHJ020001248.1:0-28218 GCA_019776745.2 Taxus chinensis
TTATTTCCCTGGAACTTGGTCAGTTTGTTCCTACATCTTGAGGCACTGAATTTGGATAACCAACCATTCCCACAAAATTTATATGTCCAAAGGTGTTTAAAAAAATGGAGGTCTGGGTGGGGGCTGAGCCATATTGATTCGAGGAGGTGATCTTGGAGGGGTGAAAAATTGAAAATGGGCAGAGGGTCCTTAGAACATAGGAGTATAATTATCAAAATGGAGATCCCCCAAAGGACCCGTCCCTTGGAAATCCCTATCAACATCAAAAAGGACAGGTGCAAAATGTGAAGCAAACTTTTCAAAATCAATTGAAGGCCCTTCTCCAGCTAGAGAATTCAATTCCACAAAGAGGATGCCTGATTCAGAGTCACTTGAATGGTAGTCTTTAATGATAGGCCAATAAATTTCATCAATGGAGATCCCCCTTCTTATCTGTTGATCTTCCACAACTCTCCAGGATTTTCTCCCTTCTGACTTTGCTTTTCCTAACTTAGGAAACAATGTCCCAGCAGGATCCCTAGCAAAGAAATATCTTCTTCCTTCTAGCTTTGCAAATATTAGTAACAAATATGACTTTGACAGAGTTTTAAGACATTGGTACTCATTAAAAATCAGATCAACAAGGATTCGCCACCAAATATTTCCACCTTAGTTGTGCAAATGCACTAAAATATGATATGTCAAATGTCTTTCAATGCTAGAAACTGGAAAATGGAAAGATACGTACTTCTCTTTACCAAAATTTATCAGTGAACACTAGTACAAAGACCTGTAGAGACTGGAAGAGTTGCATACAACATTTGTAACATGAAACTTCTTACAGGCCCAAACAAAAGATCATTTTTGAGACAATGTATTAACATCTACGACATATAAGAAATTCTCACCAGGGTCTGAAAATGAACTGCAATCACAATATCCCCGACAACGGCACCACTTAGGTGTTGCTATCCAAATTGATTCTCCCTCAAAGTCTGAGCAACATCACTAGTTTGATAGGAAGCTTAGAGACATATTAGATCACGGTGAGTCATTTTGTAGCCAAGGATGAGATCTAATTGGCCCTCTGTCACTCAAATGTGGAGAAATGGATAGCACCCTCAAGAGGATTTGATCTATCCTCACTATTTTAGGTTGTTCCTTTCAACCAGGGTAAGAGGACCCTTTTGTAGCCTACTGTTTATGGAGGATATGGAGATCTCCTTCCTAATGAAAAGGTTAAGGAGACCTTGGAGAAAATATTATCAATAAAAATAAATAAAACTCTCACGATTTGCCACTCTAGATAGTGGAGATATTATCTAGGCAAGGTTCAGGCTACTAAAGACATTTGAAAATCCTGCTTGTTTCTACATGATTTATAAATGGAAACTATGTATTTGTGCACACATAGGAAAAACATGGGTAGTATGGGTAGGATTAGTTTTTTTAAAATAAATGTTTGTAGGAGGTGAGGCAGGATGAACCATGTTCACGAGATCCTTGAGAAATATTACAAAATGGAAAACTAAATGACAGAATGGTTCAGAACAACTAAAATATTCCCTCAACCTGAATGTGTGCATCAATGGAGGCCCAAATTTGCATAGTTTTACACAATCTCTAAGAATACAACATGAAGTCTCAAGCTAAAGACTCAGTTAAAGCATTAAAGACCCCTAAGTTCCAAATCACACCTAAGATACACTCAAAGGGATTACAGGACAATCTCTGTATCAACAAATGACACTAAAGTGATTTTAAATCGTTTATTCCAATTATTGGATGAAGGCTCTTCTTATGGGAAATGGAATTGTCAGATGCCACTAAACTATCACAGGGATTGAGGCATGTGTGATTGATTCGGAGGGATTTTAAAATAATATTGCAATAGGATCAAGGAAAAAATGCTTGCAGACATTCAAAAATAAAACCAGACACAAATTTTGCCCAAGTTTAACATAGAAAAAATTTGAATGTGATTAAGATTCTATCGGCAGGGGAAAGTATCTTTGAATAGGTATCAAAGCCTTTCGATGGCTGTACACTTGGAACCAACTTGACACAATAAAATCTTAATACAAAAATGTAGGATAACCTTAGGTTTCTCAGATGGTCTCTCAGGAAGACAGGCTTTCTCAATATTTTCCTCTTGGGAATTTTCTTTCGACCTCTAGCACTCTGACCTCCAACTTCCAATTTTTTGGGTGGAAAAATTTTGTGGACTCCTTGCCAACACTCTAGGATAGAGCCCCCGTCCTTCTAAAAGACAATTTTTTTTTAATGCACCAATGTTCGCCATAATTCTTTCGTGATTCACATGAATCAAGGTGGATTTTTGTAAGAAGTCTTCAGGTGCTTGAGGGGGAGGATCTCAGCGAATACCTCCTCCACTAAACTCCATCCTCTAGGTAGATCAATGCTTTCTGCAAGTTTCCAACCACTTCCGCCCATAAGGGGGGGGAATTAGGGCCCCTATGCAAGCTTGGGAGAAGAAAAAGTGAGAAGAGATCCAATCAGGCACGAAACTCAAACCATTGTAATGGTAGAAGATGATGTCCTCTAGATCTTCCTACCATGCACTAGATATCAGACATTTTAACACATGCATTTATATGAGAAGAGACAACTCTACAAAAGTCAACAATACAATCATGGAGATTGTAAACTCCTAGTTTGCAATATCTCCTCAAAGAAATGGGGAGGATAAAATCAGACTTAGACTCACAGCTGCCGTTGATACTTCACTTAGAATTTGGGCTGTCCATGAGGGCATGGAAAAAGGCTTTGAGAATGGAGGAAATTAGAAGAAAATGGCTACTATCCTTTGCTTTGAAATTATTATAATGCACTTTTTGAAAAAATGGAAATTTTTTTCAATTTTGGCCTTGCACCTTTACCCTCAAGAAACGATGCCGTGGCACATGTTCCATTAAATGTGATCCTGGAGTGGAAACTGCGGCCAGATTCTACAACTATTACTCTCTTTTTTAGAAAAGGGAAATGGTTTATCAAATTCTTTTCCGTCATTTTCATCCGTTCAAGAAACGAGCCTTGACTCGTCGTCCAAATGTGATTGGAGTGGGGCCACACTTCCAATGGCGACTTTTGACTCTTTTTTATCAAAAGGAAATTTTTCCATAATTTCCATCGAGAGTCATTACACCTCTGCGTTGCAACTGGGGCAGAACATTGAACTAATTCCCTCATCGGGCTTGCCTGGGACAACTTTGAAACCAGATTAATCCATGTAAGGGGAAATTTAATTCCAGAGTTGCCTTCGAGTGGAGGATTCCTTTCCCCACATCTTTGGACCTATTTAAATTGGCCACATGTCACCCACTGGCGATATTGTCTTGAGGTGTGGCCTCAAAATTTTGATACCTTGGAGACAGAGTCATGGGACAATTTTCGCACGTGTCCTATTCTAAGCAAGGTCTGTTTGACTATGAGCTCAAAAACAGTGGAAGGAACCACATGTCATGACTCTGAGAGCAGTCTTTGACCTTTCGACGTTGTGCTTAATATTTGAATTTCTCCCTTATAGTATGATGTGAAGTAAGCGGAGGCAATTTATACCTTTTATCCATGGCGTAACTATGGACACATGCCGCACAAAGTAGAGACTCTAAATGAGTGCAAGCTCGCCACGATCCGTCCTGTTCTACTTTGAACTGCTCCAACGGTGGGCCCAAGATTTGACTATCTAAGTCCTTTGTGCTAAGAAGGCGGAAGGCTCCATGAGTCACTCTTATGACTTTTAGCTCTAAGGCAGAACCCAAGAAACAGATCTTCTCAATGAGCGCCATTGCCTCCACATGGACACATTTTGACCTGAGGCTTTTCATGAATTTTTTGTCCACGTACCTGTCATCACCAATCCGGCACTATGATAATTCTTCACCGGGAACTCCTCGTGCTATGATTATTTACTAATGCACAACCTTTAGTTTGGTGGATGTAATCTGGAAACAAAACAACAACATAACACAAGAATACCATCGACTATGATAAGACGGAATGATGACAAATCTGAAATATCAAAGTAAATTATAATATTAACATGAAATTGTTACAATCTCACCCATGAGGTACTTCAAGTGTTATTGACTTCACTTTCCTTTCACCAAGACTATGGGAGAAACTTTACAATTACACCTCTTAATGGCTTCTTCAACACACCTTTAAACTGATGGCTTCCTTCGCACACTTCCTACAATATTTCTCACTACTTCCTTCTATGCTAAATGAGGGGGGTGGCCTCTCTATTTATAGAACTTCCAGGCTTATCCATCTTATCTCTAAGATAGGATAAGAAATCCACTCTGACGAATCATATTCCATACCTTAACTCTTATCTGTACATGTAAGCTTATCTTTTAAGATAAGATAAACCTTATCATTTTACATGGGTTCCACATTTTTAGACTTTTTACAAATAAAATACACAAAATATTTATGACCTCACTCCTTGTCCTTATTACCAATATAATATTTCTAATTCCTAATCATGTAGACCCTACTTCTCTAATTACCCAAACTTTGACATTTTAACATTACCGGACCACTTACGACAAATATTTACTTTTTACAACATTCCTATTGTACTTTGACTGTTACCGTACTCCACATTATTGGCGGCACCGTACTGACCGCGCCGTTATCTTCTATCAGACGCTACTACTAATTATACTTAACAACATCCTATTCCTAATACATACATTAATGAAATAGAAATTACGGAGGAAAATTTTAGTGTCGACATCTTCCCCCTTCCTAGCTTCTACTCCGTCCTCGGAATAGACTATTCTGGTGCTTAGAAAATCTTCAACTTGTCGTGGTTGACCCATTTCGTAATGGGAGTGCCATCCAAATTCCTCCAGTCGGTACGTACCATTTTCATGCACAGCTGCTATTTTGTAGGGCCCCATCCATTTTGGAAGAAATTTTCTCTGTCTTCTTTTTTTGTATCTGGAATCATATACTAGAACCAAGTCATTCACTATGAAATGGAGGACCAAAGGATATTTTGATCAGCAGTGGAAATTCCTTCTGCATGTTCAGGTTGGCAATTTCTTCTTATGGCTTGTATCCTTTGCTATTAATCCCTCATTTCCTCTAGCAAATGAAGATGTACCAACCTTTCTTTTACTGAATCACTCATGCAATCCATCCTTTCATTTTTCATAACTCTCACAGTCGGAGGAATATCAAACTCAATAGGAAGAACTGGATCAATGCCATAGGCCAACTGATAATGGGGAGTATCCTATTGCTGACTTTGATGTTACCCCTATATGCCCACAATGCTGCATGAATCCTTTTAATCCCATTTATGTACCTGCAAGGCTGCATCTTTTGCTAGAATCTATGACACAGCACAAAATTTGTTCGTTCCACCTGGTCCATTGCACTAGTGCTTGGCTTGTATGTTGTTGCCTTCCTGTGCTTAATAGAAAATGCTTATTGACTAGAAAAATTCAAATTTGGGGCTCACTGAAATGAAGTAAGGAGCTTCCATTGATCTGAAGACAATTTCTAATGGGCAACCAAATTCTCGGTGAACCAATGCGTTCATACATGAACCTTGCCACTTCATCCATGGAAGCTGCTTTCAATGAGCCTAGCTTCAATCCCAATTGGTTAAATAATCTGTGGCAACTACAATATACTTATTTTGGCGTGATGTAGTTGGAAGTGGACCTACAATGTCTAGTTCCCCACTTTTCAAAGGGACCAGGGGGAAGAATAGGGACATAATGGAGCTGATGAAGTCTTATGAGAAAGTTACACGATGTGTTTGCACAATGAATATCACATGTCTTACAATAATTATAAGGAAGGTCTTTAAAAAGATTGGGCCAGTGATAACACTGCATCCAAGATCCTTCTTGCTGTAAGTTGTCCAGAGAAGTGCCCTCCAAAAATCCATTTTAGAGTGCGTGTGAATACCTAAAGCATTGCAGGATTGATACTATGATAATTACGGGTGTCAGCACATGCAGGATTATTATGGTCTACACTGGACCTGAAGGATGACATACAACATAAAGTGGATAACTATCCAAAAATCTGCAAGACAAGTCTATCGATTAGTGAGGGAGACTCAAGAATGCCAATGAGAGAATCCTGGAGATGGCAAAGGAGAAATGTTGAAGAATAAAAAGAAGTTATGTTCCAGATTCGAAAGATGTCCATCTTCTAAATAATTAGGCAGACCTTCTTCTCCTCCATCTCCAAAATTTCATAAGTAAATCCAGCTGAGACTGATTCATTCCAATGGAACTATGCTAAGGAAATGAGCAAGAAATATAGGAATAATAAGCCCCATCAGTGGAGACCCTAGTAGCCAAGGTATAAGCATTGGAAGAACTAGTACAAGTCGATTCCCTTATCAGAAGAATGTAGAAGAATTTGGAACTTAATGTTGGAGATCAAGCATCAAGAAAAGAGATCTCCATTGGTGAAACTAATCATCCTATGATTGAAGATCGTAGTACTTCCTCAAGTGAACTTTCTGAATTAGGTAGCCTCTTTAGTTGAATTAAATTCTCCTTCTGGAGAGGGTCCATCATCTGTATTTGAAACATTTTCTTCTCAATTTACCCCATGTATTTTCAAAATATAATAGATTTTTCGAAGAGAAGAACCTTTAGAGGGCAGGGTCATTCAAAAATTTATCCCTGTACCACACAGACCCCTCACTCCTCATCATTTTATTTCTCTTGCTAAGGCACCTCCTCAGAATAATATGGGTCAGCCTTCACCCAGTACCTCCAAATGTCATTATTTACTTTTGGTCCCATCAGTATTAGAGGTATGGATTTGCTATCCAAATGACAATGTTGTGCCAAGATGTCAGAAACAGATTGCCTAAGTTTCAAGGAAATAATGCAATAATTAGTGATACACTTGAAACTATTTTCTCAATATGTAAGTGGACAAAGGGATTTTGAAATAGAGTTGAACATGTATACATTAAATTACGTTTATTCATACTCTTAACAAAATAATGATGCACAGGGATTGGTACCAAATCATTCCAGATAACGGTGCCATTGACAACCTAGACAAAGATGAGCTAAATTCCTTTAGAATGAAGTAAGATGATGAGAGAAGACCCTAGGTTTCTTTAATCAGAGTTTGAAATTACACAAAAAGAATCCTATTGAATCATTTGTATGATTTCAAAAATAGATTTAACAAAACATTGAGAAGAATTCTACGTTAATTTGAGGCTGTATGTGATGAATCATGATCTGATAAAGTATTCAGATGCATAGTTGAAAAAGATGTTTACTATTTGAGGGATAATAACCTTAGGAATTCAAGGCAAGCCTCATTACAAGATGGCTTTGAAAAATTGAGAACAATATCAAAGCAGTTGGAAAACCTCTAAGAGGGAGGGTGTTAAACCGATTCAACCCTGAGAAACCTCAATCAAGTAAGGCCATAATGGATCTTGAACAAGTAATGTAACAATTTGGCAGTTGGGACGTCAAAGAAATCGATCTTACAAGTAGCCAGGGATAGACACATACATAGGAATTGGAATACAAGGTTCTCAGGGTTAGCATAGGAAACAAGAATGACAAGATAACTTTTGAATCATTCTACACCATATCAGAGGTCTGATGAAACAGAGGTAAAGGACCCAAGGGAGCTAGGAAAACCCAAAGCAAGAGAGAATAGAGTAGTGTTTGATCCTCTAAATGCTAGAGTTGTTGTTTTTGAAGAGACAAATCAAATGGATTGGTGTGAAAAAATGCTTCTTACCCCACCTACCATGTGAAGAAGATCATACAAGTTGTAATAAGTTGATGACGATGACAACACTGATGATGATGCATGCATGGTGGACTTCTCTACAAGCTCACAACAAGGAGCAACTACCAACTGAGGTAATAAGTGCAAGAACTGCTGCAAGTTTTTGGGACAATCATTCATGGGGGTACCTCTTCTTCCTCCCTATCATGCTTTAGAAATAGATATGGTACAAGAATATTGAACTTCCTAATAATGATTTTGAGTACCTAAGAACTCTAATGATTAAGAAGTACGATGGAGGAATCCCATCAGAAGAGGATAGACAGCTGCTAATGAATGTTGTTATGGCCCAAGAAAAGGATTTTTATAACAAAAGAAGTAAAGTTTTCAAAGGGTTCAGGGCCTCAAGCCAAAACAAATACCCCAGTTCTCACCAATGTCCCAAAATTTAGACTCCAAAGAAAATGATCACCTGATCAAAGGCCTTGTTGTCTCAAGTAGAACTGGTGTGCCCACCCATGCCCAAAATGAAACATTTAAAAACCTTGTGCCATCTTCACATGAGTTTGTCAACCTTTCTCCAAATGTTTCTTTTCCCAAGTACATTCCCTATGATATTGCCTAAGTCTTGAGTTAGATCAAGATTTCTTTCCCAATTGTGGAACTGCTTAGGATTCCTGAGCATAAGAAGAGGGCTTTTGATCACCTGTTTGGGATTGGGGGAAGATAGGAGTGCCCAAGGTAGAAATATAAATAATGTAAAACACTCCTCCTTCAACCATTGCAGACCTAGAAAAACCACCAACATTAGAGGAGATAGATGAACCACCTGAATTCTACTTGAATACATATTTAGTTGAGTCTCAGTTAAATGTTGATCCATTTTTTACAACACTGATTATTAAAGACAGACTGTTGCATAATTGTATATTTGAATCTGGAGCATCATGCAATGTTATGCCTCTGTATTTCATGAATGAATTGAACATTAAAGTAACAACTTATAGAAAGTGTACCACAATGGATTTTAGAGAGGTCCCAGTTGTAGGGTGTGTGAAGGGTTTGGTGGTACAACTTGCATCTTATCCAGGTAAGAACCTGAAACTTGATGTTGTCATTGTTGATTGCCCTTCCAAATCGGGCATGCTGTTATCAAGAAAGTGGGCTACAAGTGTTGGTGGAAGTGTTCAGATGGATATGTATTTTGCCACCATTCCAATTGAAGGCAGCCTTGTAAAGCTGTATGGAGAGAAGAAAATGTTGCACCTCATTGAAGATCCAAATAATGCTTCTTATGAAGTGTTATATGCTGATGTAGATGCAGATAACTTTGTGGGGTTTGCTGATGGCAAGGAGCACAAGATTGATCAGTGAAAATGTCTTGAACAAGTGGGTTTACCTTGGACCTTGTTATTTGATGGAGCATGTTCCAAGTTTGGAAATGGTGCTGGCATTGTTTTGATCTCCCCAAGCCAAGAAGATTTTGTTTTTTCTTTCAAACTTAACTTTGAATGCACTAACAACATTGTTGAATATGAAGCATTGTTATTAGGCCTGAGAATTGCATGGAAATATGGTATAAAGGATGTCATTGTCAAAGGGGATTCATAATTGATTGTCAAGAAAATTAGGAAACTGTATGCTACTAAAAATCAGAGAATGAAACAATACAAGCATGCAGTTTGGGATTTGATTGAAATGTTTGACTCTTTTAATATTGTGCACCATTATAGAAAATTTAATACTGTTGTAGACGAGTTAGCAGTGCTAGGATCCAGATTTGGGAATTGTACAATGTCTCCATTTTGTGAGTATGATGTTGAAGTACTAACAAGGCCATCTGTCCCTGATAACGTTAAAAAATTGGCAAGTGTTTGATGATGATGCCCAGGTGAAATGGTTTCTACAGAGCCAAGGTGAGTTTGCTGACCAGAATATAGATTGGGAACCAATGGTGTGTGTTGTTGAAGGAAAGGAAACATTATTTGGCAAAGACATCATCCAGTTGAAGACAAACATGATTCCCAGAGGTTTGGTGGCTCTTGAGTCGAACTTTGATAATGCTAATTGAATTATTAAAATAAATATGTCTGTTTCAAGAGATGTGGAAGAGCACAACTTGGGTACAAAGGAAAATCCACGTAAAATCTGGTTAGGAAGAAATCTTAGCAAGGAAGAGAAGCAGTCCTATATTCAATTGCTGAAAAAATATCAAGACTTCCTAGCTTGGTCTTACTCTGAGTTGAAGGCATACAGGGAAGATTTGTTCCAACATGAGATTCCTCTTGAGTCTAATGCCAAGCCTTTTAGGAAAAAAAAGAGGCCCATCAATCTACTTCTTTCTTTGAAAATGCAAGAAGAACTGAAGAAGTTGAGGGATGTAGGGATCATTCAGCCCACAAGGTACTCTTCTTGGGTTACAAACCTAGTGCATGTCAGAAAAAAGAATGGTGACATAAGGCTATGCGTAGACTTCAGAAATCTGAATAGAGCATCATTGAAAGATAATTACCCTTTTCCAAACATGGAGAATATGCTACAATTGGTAACAGGTTCTGAATTGTTATCTACTCTGGATGGTTTCTTTGGCTATAATCAAGTTGTTGTGAAGGAGTCAGAAAGAATAAAGACTGCCTTTACTACTCCTTGGGGAACTTATGTCTATGTCAGGATGCCTTTTGGCTTAATGAATGCTGGAGTAACTTTCCAAAGAGCAATGGATGTAGCATTTGTTGGTTATATCAATGATTTCATTGTTGTTTATCAGGATGATGTAACTGTGTTTTCCAGAAAGAGAAATGATCACTTGCAACACTTGGAGAAGATGCTGATAAGGTGCAGGGAGTATGGCATATCATTGAATCCCAAGAAGTGCCACTTTGGAGTGCAAAAGGAAAAGCTGCTTGGTCACATTGTATCAAAAGAAGGGGTAATGATAGATCCAGAGAGAGTGGAAGCCATCAACAAGGTTCCAATTCCAAGAACTAAGAAGGGAATTCAATCCTTCTTTGGACAAATAAACTTTATCAGAAGGTTTGTGTCTAACTTTGTTGAGCTGACCATCCCCATTACTAGCATGCTGAAGAAGGACCAAGTTATCAAATGGGAAGAAGTTTCCATTCAAGCTTTCAATGGGATCAAAGAAGCACTAAAGCATGCCCCTGTTTTGGCAGCCCCAAATTACAATGATCCTTTTCAAGTGTTTTATTTTTGCTTCATAAAACACCATTGCATATTTTTTGTTACAGAAGGATGATGAAGGGGCTGAGAGACCAATTTCCTTTTTCAGTAAGGCATTGCAGGGAGCTGAGTTGAAATACACCATCATGGAGAAGCAAGCATTTTCCTTGGTGAAAGAAACAAAGGTTTTCAGACCCTACATCTTGAGTTCTAAAGTTGTTTCTTATGTTCCCCACACCATGGTGAAAGACATCTTATCAGAGATGGAGGTCTCAAGCAAAAGATGCAGATGGGTGAACAAGTTGTAGGAGTATGACATGGATATCCAAACCATGAAATTGGTAAGAGGTTTGGGCCTAGCTAAGCTTATGGCTGAGAGAAACCTACAAACTATTGAGGTGAATGAAGTAGAAGGAGAAAGGGTGGATGTCCTTGAAAAGTTGGTAAGTTCTGAATGGTACAAAGATATAATATTTTATCTCAGACATCTATGCTGCCCTGAATATCTGAGTAAAAATCAGAAAAGAGCTCTTAAGTTAGCCTCTCAAAAGTATGTCATTACTGATTTTGGGTTAGCTTGGAAGAACCCCGAGGGAGTGCTCTTGAGATGCATTACTGAAAATGAGGCCCCCAAAATAATTGCTGATCTCCATGGAGGGGTCTGTGGGGGACATTTTGCTGGAAGAGTTACAACACATAAAATCTTGAGGGCTGGTTATTGGTGGCCAACTCTCTTCAAGGATACAACTCTATTGGTGAGGAAATGTGAAAGTTGCCAGCATTTTTCTGGAAGAATGAAAGCTTCAGGCTCCCTTCCTTTGCAGCATGTGTCAGTTGAAGCCCCATTCAGACAATGGGGAATGGATTTCATTGGGGAAATTTCTGATCCTTCCAGTGCTGGTCATAAATGGATTCTTGTAGCCACTGATTATTTCACTAAGTGGGTGGAAGAAATCCCCACCAAGAAGGCAACACACCAAGTTATCATGGACTTCATGCTGAATCAAATCATATGCAGATTTGGAGTGCCAGCTAAAATTGTTGCTGATAATGCCATGAGTTTTAGAGCCAAACCTTTGGTGGCAATGTGCAAAGAGTATGGGATCAATTTGACATATGCTTCTAACTACAATCCCCAAGGAAATGGACAAGCTGAGTCCAGTAATAAAAACTTGTTGAAGATCATTAGAAGAACCTTGGAGCTGAACAAAAGGAAGTGGGGTGAGCAACTGAAGTTTGTTGTTTGGGCTGACAGAATCACTGTCAAAAGAGCTACTAGTAAAATCCCGTTTGAATTGGTATATGGAACTCAAGATTTGTTTCCCCTCCATTTGCAATTGTCTTCATTTCAGTTTGTTCAACAGATTGAAGACCAAGAAGTTAGTCCATATGATGCTCGAATTAATCAGATTATTGAGTTGGATGAAGAAAGAAGGGCATCCCATCAGCGGCATGTGAAGTTCAGAGAAAAGTTGAAGAAGCTATTTGACAAAAAGGTGACACCCAGAGCTTTCAACATTGGGGATCTTGTGCTTTTATGGGATAGTAGGCATGAAGATAAGGGCAAGCATGGTAAATTTGATGCATTGTGGATGGGCCCTTATTCAATTGATATTTGAATTGGTGAAAATACCTTCTTCCTAAAAGACTTAGATGGGGAACTACTTGAATTTCTGTTAATGGTAGGCATTTGAAGCATTTCCTTGATTGATTTCTCATAATCAAGGTATACTCCATTTTTACAGTGTATAGTTCTTTGTTCTCATCTACTTTTGTGTTTTTGTTCGTTCTGGTCCTTGGTGACCTGGTTTTGCTGGTTTCTCGGTTCATTTTTTGGAGGATGGTTGTGGTTGTTCTACTCTATGCAAGTTTATTCTTTGACTTCGTTGCCCAATGGTCTATTTTTGGCACTTGGTCTGCTATTTGTTCTTGTGACACTCACAGGGAGTGCCCATCCCCGAGTCAGAGCTGATGTTGGTGCTCAAATTAGTCTCACCCCATTTGTCATTGAAATTCCTCAGTTTGCGGCCTCTGTCATGTTTTCTATCTCCCCGTGTTGGTGCTTGAAGACTCTGTCCTCCATTTGGTTGCCATGATCAGTCCCTTCCTTGGTCGAGGATCACTTAAAGGTCTAGAATTTGTTTTTCGTTTCTCTGTCCATCTGAAGGAGTCTGTAAATTGGGTGTAAAACTTGGGTTGTTCCTTTCCTTTTGTTTTCCACAGTCACGTTTTGTTGTCCCTGTCATTTTTGTCCCAAATACCTGAGGAAATGTGATTGGATGTAGCTCGGAGGATCATATTTGAGCCTTATAACATTTCCAAATTCTCTGTCCTTGAAGAAAGATTCATTTCTAGGCTCAAATGGTGGTTTTCCTGCATTTTTATGGTTTGACGGGTGTGTTTTCCCCATCAAATTTACATCTCTGCATCAGTGGAAATGTGGCCCTTTTTGGTTGGATGTGGCTCGGCGGGGCACTCTAAAAACTCTATGGCTCACTTCAACCCAAAACTTGTCCACATGGAGGAACGACGCTCGTTTGAAAATTCACCTTTTGGTTTGGCCTTGGAGTTGTGCCAGGGGGACACGTGGAGGATTCTGCTACTTTTCCCAGACTTAGACAAATTTTTCATGCAGCCGGTATATTTTTGGCGGGCCATGGACACGTGGTGGGCTGGCACTCATTTGAGGATCCACCTTAAGGTCCCACCTTAACAATTGTGACAGGGAGACATGTGGAGGCTTCCGATGGCTCTACTTTGTACTTAAACTTTTCAAAGAAATTTTCTAAGGTCTAGGACAAGTGGTGAGCCCACGCTTGTTCAGGGTCTCTAACTCTTGGGACACACCATCTTGAAGTTGCGCCATGAAGACACGTGGAGGTTTCCGCTGGGTCTTCCCATACTTAGAATTTTCAAGCAACTTTCTAAAGGCCTGGGACATGTGGAGGGACCGCACATGTTTGGGGACCGGCCCCTAGGTTTTATTTTGAAGAAGTGCCAGGAGGACACTTGGAGGCTTCTACTCACTCTACCCTTTGCTTGGACTTTTCAACGCCAAAGAGACTGTCTCAGACCCTAGACACATGGAGCCTTCCACTAAACCTTCAAATTTTTAACAGACTCTGTTGGACTGAGACACGTGTTGAGCCCACGCTTGTTTGGGGTCTCTACTTTTGGGGACCATCTCAAAATGTGCCATTGAGACATGTGGAGGCTCCTGCTGGCTCCTTTTTTCACCAAGACTTTTCAAAGGCCAAAAGGCATTTTTCTTGGGCCCAGGGTATGTGGAAGGCTCGTGCTTGTTTGAGACTTGCCTCTATGCTTCTCCTTTGTAGTTGCGCCAAGGAAACATGTGGATGACTATGATATAAAGTGGAAAAGGGGAAGGATCAACGGTTGTTGTGCATTTCACCTATTTTTCCTGCCATTTTTTCTCCAAGACTCTTGGAGATGTGAATACGCACTATTTTTCATCATTCTTTGATGAAATTCTTTGTCATCTTTGTCAGTAAGGTGCCCTTGAATGGATTCAAAACTTAAATTGTGAGTCCAAAGATCATTAAGGTTGATATTTTGAAGTTGGAAGCACTGGGAATTACCAGAGGAAATGGATACGGGGTAGAAATTGCAGAGGAAAAAGAAGGAAAAGGGATGAAATGATGAAAGTGCAGGTGCAAAAGGTGAAAAAGGTGTTGCCTCGAGAGAAAAAAGGGATGACCTATCAAGTCCAGCTATGCAGAGGCTCTGAAAAATGATTAAAAAGGGGATTTATTGCATGATAGAATCAGAATGATTAAAAGGACTCCTGAAAATTTATGGCATGGCATCCTAGTCATTAGTCGAGGGCCCAAGAAACGTGATCAGTTCACAATTGGTCCACCTGGTAGATTTTGGATCTGAATTTGTTAAACGTCGTTGTTTGAAACAAATTGGTAACAAGTAAAGGTCCCTCAAATATTCTTCTCTTTTGGGGGGAAAATTGAGTGAGAAAAATGTATAAATGCAATGAGAATACTCTTGCAAATGGTCAGAGTTTGAATTCTTGAGAATTTTTTTGAGAAAGTCGTCTTCCTGAGAGACCAAAGCCGAGATAACCTGTTATTTTCTTCTATGTTATATTTTCTATCGTGTCAAGTTGGTTGCATATGTATAGCCATTGACAAGCACTGAGATTTCTCTGGAAGCTTTCCCCTACTGATGAATCTAAGAAATTTTGGAATTAATTTGTGTCCAATCTCTAGCAATTTGTGTCTGCTTTGTTTCAGAATGTCTGCAAATAGTTTCTTTCATTCCTATTGCAATATTACATTGAAATTTTTGTGAAATCACACAGGATCTTGTCCCTGTGATAGTCTAATGGTATTTACAATTTCATTTCAAGAAGAGCCTTCATCTTGGATGAGATAAACAAATTTAAAATCAATTCACTATCATTTGTTGATAAATATTGTCTGTAAGTCTTTGGGTGTACCTTAGGCGTGATTAATCAAAAACTTTAGTGTTTAATTGAGTCTTTCAATTCGAGCCTTCATGTTGGAGTCTCAAATATTATGTGAAAACATGTTGATCTGGGCCTCCATTAAAGCACACCTTCTGGTTGAAGGAACGTCTTAACTGTTCTGAAGCTTTTTGTTGTTAAAGTTGTTCATTGTTGTAAAGTCCCTCCGAAGATCTGGTATAATCAACTTTATCCTGCTTCATCTCCCACCAAAATCATTTAAAAACCATTGATCCACCCTGAACTACCCCTGGTTGCCCTATGTATCAACAAAGAAACAAAATCTACTTGCAAAAATATGCAGAACAATCAGGATTTCTTAATGTCTTCAGTAACCTTAGCCTTTTGTTGAAAGTATCTCTGTCATTTAGAAGTGACAACTCTTAAGAGTTAAATCATGGATCATTGACCATATTTTCCCAAGGTTCTTTTCATAGAATTTGTGCAAAGGAAGGATATCTCCATCTCCTTCATCAAACAAAGGTTACATCAAGGGTCCTCTCACCCTGGTCGAAGAGGCATGACCTAAAGTAGTGAGGAAAGGTCAAATCCTCTTAAAGGTGTTATCCATCTCTCCACAAATATGAGTAACAAAGGGCCAGTTAGATCTCATCCCCGGCTACAAAATGACACACACTATGATCTATTTACCTCTAAGCTCCCTGTCAAATCTGTGTTGCTGCTTGGCTTGAAAAGGAGAACGAATTTGGATACCAACATATCAGACATTGTGGTTTTCTAGATTAAAAGAAACCAATTTTGCTCTATGTTAAAAGTTCATGTTTCATATTTTCTAGGTGTGCCCAAGAGTCCAAGATTTGAACCCACGGATGCTATGATACCAAGTCTAACGCCAGCAAAAATGGCATTATAGGAACATGCTTCAACCCAACACTTAACCCAAAAATTGCAACTATTTTTTTTTGTTTAAGTTATAAGAAGGCTGCAAGGGTGTTTGACCCTTAGGGTCTATTAAATTAACTTACATCACTAAACTCAACTTTAAGATCGATAAGCCAGGTCTAGTTAAAAGATTAAACTTTGAAATTACGTTACCTCTAAGTTCGATTAATTAAAGGTCAACTAGGAAGTGCCATAACTTAATTTAATTAGTTAAATGTTTTCTCTTCTTAGTTAATGTTCACTCTAAATATGACTAAATTCATACTTAATTAATCTAGTTTCATTATCCTAATAGTTTAAAGTCCTTTTAATTAATTCTTACAACATACTAACAATTAATAGAGTCTTTACATCCCAAAGAAATTTACATGGCCCCACTCACCCATCTACACATACTGTTAAGGATTTTAATTTAAACATTTAAAATTCATTTCCACTAAGAAAAATTAGGGTGAAACCTCCACCCTTAGATCAAATCAATCTTGGCCACTAGATCCTAGGATTCTAAACTAGCCCTTAATTTCCTTATGATTTTTTTTAAAGCCTTTCCTTCTGTTCATTTCCCTCATTTGGTCTATTTTTTTTGTTAAAATAAATTGCAGGTTGGACAGGAGGAAGCCATGGGAGCAAAGGGGGAAGAACTATGGAAGATTTTCCAAGGATATCTAGTTTATATTAGTTTAGATTAAAGTCTTATTGTTGTTATGTCTTCCATTCAAGGATTGGGAGGGATTTCCTTCACCAATCTGATTTACTTTCAAGCCATTTGTATTTGGGTTTTCAAAATTGGGGCAAACCCTACGCGCATTTTTATATATGTAATGAATTTTTTTAATACACAATTTTTATGTTTTATTGTTCAAATCCATGGGATTACTCTTTGTTTACATGCTGGTAGTCATTAGTTAAATTTCACATCTTACAAATTAGTAATAACTAGTTAAAGTTTTTGCATAGGCATAGATCCGCGGAGTTCTGTCGTAAGTGACCGAACTGCCTGTACCTTAAGTGTTGACAATTTTTACACTTGTGCAAAAATGGGCAACTACAAAAACGTCGTTACAATGGATAGAATTGGTGAAGTATATCTAAGCTAGGGGAGTTTCTTTTAGATATATTGTTATTGCTGAATTAATTAACAATTACATAAAATCTGCACCTATGTTTGCTATTACAAAGTGTAATAGATCACATAGCCTACAATTTCATGCTATCTTTAGCAAAAGAACACAAGGCCCCAAAGGACAACTGTGTTGTCTTGATGAAGACATCCAATTATAGAATAGATGAAATGCTAAGTTTTGGAATAGCAAACATAAATGCAGATTGCAAAAATCAGAGTTAATTACTGGATGTTACAAGTTTTCTTTAATGTTCTTTCCTTCATGATTAAGACATTAAATTATATTACTGAGCTATTAAGTTCATCATACAATTCATACAAAAATCTGAAATGTGGAAAGAAATACACAACTCATTTTTAGAATTCTATATCTTATTCATAAGGAATTTCAAATGTGCCCACAAAATCCGTGGGATGTAACTAAAAAGTATAGTACAGCTACTAAAATAAGAGGTACACATGCATGAAAGAGATAATAAAGGAGTATGAGTGAACCCATCATTTCCTTGGGTCTTCTCCTTTGGTTGATGCATCTTCATCTTCAACTTAATCCTCACCACTTGAAGCACTATACCTGAAAAGAAGAAAATAACAAAATCATCAGTTAAGAGCTGAGGGTTAATCCATATTCCTACATTGTCCTAATTCGTGCATATGAATCTCTTACAGCAGGAGATATAAATTACTTGGAGATCATACTGCATACATGATTTACTCACTCAGAAAGGAGGGAGAAGAAAAGAAAAAAAAAACCATGGACATAAGAGAGGCCAAAAATCCTAAATATTTTCTAACTGTTTTCTTAAGTGTGCAGGTATAGGTTGTAACCAAGAAGAAATAAATAAATTCTTTCAACAAATATTGTAGAGTTCAATGACTTCTATCCTATGGCATAAATCATTTAAGGAATTAAGTACATGCTGGAATGAAGGAAGAATACAACTCAAGTTTCAGTAAACTGTCATACAAATAGAAGAAGTTACAGTGCAAAAGAGAGACTGACAAATAGAAGTATGTGTTTCAGATTACCACTAAAGAAGAAGAATCAAATTTCAAGAAGCTAAAGTTAACTGGAAAGAAAGGATTACAGCTGAAGCAGAATGAGAAAGAGGATTCTGGGAAAATTTTGACAGGGCTTCGCCATGTAAAATGAACATTTACATCTTTCCATCATGTTTTTTTTAACTAATACATGCTTTAAAAGATTTATGTAAATCAAGTAAGTGATACAGAAAAGCAAAAAAGCATGCCATGATCAAGATAACAGTTATTATGTTTCAGTTTCCAACAACAAATCAACTTCAATAGAAAAGTGTTACATTCTGTATTCTGAATTAGAAAATACAACTACTACAGCTAAAAAAGGAAGGAAGAGAGAATTCTGGAAAAAATTTGCCAGGGATTCACCATGGAAAATCAACAATTTCAAATTTTCCAGCATGCCAGAAATACTACTATCAAAGAAATAAAGCATCTAAATAAAAGAAACAAGATTACAATATTTCAACAAAGCATATGAATCAAGGCTTATGCTTGAGAATGGTATTACATGGATGAATAACTACTTATAATTTCTAGGAAAGCCACATGCAAGGTACAAAGACCTCTTAAGATCAAGAACAAATTGTAGAATCGAATGAAGTAAAGTAATTTCCAGTACCCATGGCAAGGGAAAGATACCCAAATATGGGTTTTTACTATCTCAAACTTTAAATTGAAAAGTACAGATCAGGGTAAGGAAAACAACTTTTCAACGGTAAAAGTTGAAGCAGAGAAAACCCTCAAGTAATCATCAACTTCAGAATCAAAGAGTGCAAATGCAACTATAGGTTACAAGGCATCAATTCAAAAGGTGAACTAAAGAAAGAGATATATAAAAAAAATGCAGAGTTTCAGGCAAGCCATTTTAGTTACAGACTTTATCATAGTCAAGCTAACTAATTTCAATGAACAAAATGTCTTTTAGAAAGCATAAAACTATAACACCATGAACTCAGTGAGCAAAATTCATATTCAAATGGTTAAGGAACCAAGACCACTTACAACTTACAGTCATGATATTTTTCATAGCAAGAACAAATATAATTCCCAAGAAAGAAGAATTTCCTAGCAATAGATACAGTTTTCATGCACTTAAATATGAAACAATGTTTTGGTATTAGCATGTGAGCACATTTCCAAAATTTCAGAAGTAAGAAAATATCAAAGTATAGAACAAAAACTGTTGCTTTAGATGAGTACAAAAATTTCAATTTTTATTTCATCTCCTTAAACATCCTAGACTATCAAAGATTCATAAAACTATACATGGCCATTGAAATCAGAATGCAAGCTGCTCATACAAAAGAGCAAAGCATATAAAATCAAAACCCTCTGTTTCGAGCTGTAAGGGAAAATCCTGAGTCTGCCACATTTGGTTTTAAACATGGTTTTGAGTTCGGGAAACTCAAAACAACAATATTTCTAAATAGCAACAACGATAAAACTTATTACTCAGAGATCAACGAAAGATTTTATCAAGGTCTTAATATTCTGCAAGCCCACCAAAGGTAAAGAAGGGAGTTTCGGTTAAATACAAAAAGCATAGCTATTATTTCCACAATATTCTCAACAAATGCAAAGGAAATAACCATTGTCTTAAGGAAAAAAAACTCAAATAGAGAGGAGGTAGAGGTAAATACTCATATGAGAAGAAACTACTTTATGGCCAATACAGGAAAATGAAGTAAATACAAAGCCATGTACAACGAGATAAGAATACCCAAATCAAAAATCCTCTGAGGATATCATATTTTGGGTTTTAAAATAAAGCATTCAATCAAAATATGAGCAGAGTAAAGTTTCAGATCTCAGAAAATCTCAGGCAGAGGTCAATAACAGACTCACCAACATGAAAGGATAAGTCTTGAGCTCAAATACAGATACCCAAAACTCAAAATACACAGATCTATAAGTCATGATGCAGACTGGCTCGAAGATTTCACTCACCTTCATCCTTGGTGGTTTTTAAGTTGATTGACCATGAACACCCGCATTGGAAAACATACAGATATGAAGAAATGACGACCCTCTATGGATATTGTAGAGTTTACAAGCTCAGAAAACCCATCATAGTGTCAACATTGGTCGATGAAACATAGAAACCAAAAAATCACTCAAAGCATGATCAAGGATAAGAGTTACAATGAGCTCCACATTCACTTTCCATGACTGTAGATTGAAGTCCCCAAAATGAACTCGAATTATTCAACATAAAAGATAAATGGTGGAAAATATCCACTACCACCTTGCTTAGAGAGCTCGAACAGAGCAAAACAAGAAGGATGTAGACCCAATCGAGCTCAGAAACCATTAATGTAGAAGGAATCAAACTCGCAAAAGTGTCAAAAATGGTGGTAATTAATTTTTCTAGACCTTCACTATGAGAGCAGAAATTTGCAGTCAAAGAGAATGAACTCAAGTTCATTTTCCTTTTTACATTTCGCAAAATAGAAGCACAAAGAAACCCTAACTGCAGGTTAGAAATTGACGGTTTGTGATCAGACAGTTCAAAATCAACAGCCCGAGATCATCATCAATATCAAAGAAAACTCAACCTAGGATTAATAATGCCACAGAAAAAATTCCAAGGGGTGATTCATCATGCAAAGGGGGCCAACCTCACATTTTTAAACAAAATAATTTCATTTTGACTTTCAAAAGTCTTAACTATAGTCTCCTCATAATGCAAAGCCGACAAGGAAATTACAATGCAATATTAATCAAAGGTGGAAGAGACTATAGTATGGCATGTATATTAACCAAAGGTGGAAGACCTTGTAATTTTATAAGTCCACAAGAGTGGAAAAACCCAATGAAGACAAGAGCTCACAACCACAGGGCCCCACTGATGATGATAGATTGGACATGACTTGGAATGTATTTTTTTATGTGATCACAAAGAATAGAGAAGAGGTCAACAGCAGAATGCAAGCAACCTTTTGAAGACCAAATTACCTTATTTTTCACAAAATAAGAGTTGATTATGATTGCACATGTGCTCCTAGTGGTCCCCACTGTGTGGTGAATAATTTTGCTAAAGTATTGGAGATCAAAAGTATTTATTTTCTTGCACAAGAGTATTTTGCATGCCTTCACAAGAGGACATAATAGACAAGAAGAAACATTTGTATGCTCAAGGAAGGAGACTTACCCAACAAGAAAGATTTATTATTAGCAAATTATTCACCCATTCTTTTCTTAAAAATAGAACAATCAACTTCAGTTTGACTGAGATGTAATCAAAGGCTATTAATGCCTCTTTGTACTAGTTTGTTTTATTTTATTCCTTTATTCATTATTAAATAAAGGATAAAAATAGGATGCATGGGTGAGTATAGCCTTAGTCTATTTTTAGGAAGGGTGGGTTGATCAAATTTGCTATATATTGTGTGCCTTGGCAAAGCACAAAGGAGGAATTTTTAGATACAGGAGTGCTGAAGCAATTATTTTGCTAGTTTTTCCCTCTCAATGTGAAGTATTTTCTACCTTTCCAATTATTTACAGTCTTGTGTATGTTTTCATTAATCTTGTGAATGTAAATTCCCTGGTTAATCATCTTACCCCATTGTAAATTTAGTAATTTTTTCATGATATTAATGTGCATGTTTAGCTTAGTAGTATTGTTGTGATATTTTCCCTCAATACCTCAAAGTATTTTTCCCTTAACATTATGAAGAAAATTATTGGTTCGTACATCAAGAATCCTTTCATAATGGAACTAAGACACATGTTGCTTCTAATGTACCTAACCAAATACAAAGTGCCCCTATTTTTGGTACAGTGGGTGTAAGGAATAACTTGTGTACTATGCCATGTAGTTAGGCCTATTTTCCTAAATGTCATCACTTTCAATTTTTTAATAGCCATAATCAACATGTGTATATCGTGTTCAACTTCTTCTGGTTGAAACTGTTGTGTGTCGTCATCACATAATGTTCCCCATAAGGTAATGGCTATAATATATCATGTGTAATCCTTTATGGTAATAACAGACCATTGAGTATAGGTCACATATTTTTGGGTAATGGTAGAAACAACGGATGTAGAGGTAACAAAACCAATAACAGATACTATAGGCCATGAGATTTATCTATTGGATCACAATGATATTGGTGAAATGGAAAAGCTAGTTAAAAATTTTTGGGGGTAAGATGTACGCATAGTTGTAGAATAGAATCCATGTTATGAATGAGCTCCCATGGGATGATAAAGTCTTTACATGTTGGCTTGATATATTTTAGGATACCCTTGTACATTGAATAAACCTCTCCAAGTTGAAATTTTTCATGGTAATATGTAGCAACATTTCCAAATAAAGTCACCTTCATGTCATCACCTAGAGCATTGATGACATTGAAATTCATAGACCTTACCCTCACCCTTTTCATTGACATAGCTGTATATTTCCTTTCCAATTTATCTTTCCTTCAATCACCTAATTCATATGGTGTAAATGTAGTTTGTGACCATTGTTCACAAGTTGGTAAATGAAAATCAAAGGTACTGGCACAAGAAGTTATATGATGCATTGTGGGCCTATAGGATCACTCCTAAGAAGGAAATAGGCATGTCACCTTTCCAAATGTTGTATGAAATTGAGGTAGAGATTCCCCTCACAATCAAGATGCCATCTCTCAAGCTGCTGCAAGAAATAGAAGATGGTCAATATAAAAACTCCATTGACAAGAGGATCCTCTTCCTGGAGAAACTAGAAGAAAGTAGATGCCAGGTGGTGGATATAATTAAACAACACCAATTGAAAGTGAAGAAGATATTTGACAAGAGGGAAAATGCAAGAGAATTCAAGGTTGGAGACTTTGTCTTGCTATGGGACAAGAGAAGAGAACCAAAGGGCATCCATGGAAAGTTTGATTCATTATGGCTCAGTTCATTCCAAATTCATGGAACTTGTGGTGAGAATGTTTTTCTCCTCTCATACTTGGATGGAACACCATTGGAATTTCCTCTAAGTGGGAAATACTTGAAACTGTATCATCATTGAAAGAGGCTTGTCCCTCACCTTGTACCATAGGTGATTTGTGTAGGTGTGTTTCTCCCTTTTTTGTTGCGTGGTTTTTGGTTAAAGTTTTGTTTGGTGTTTGTTGTGTGTGGTTTGGTTGGTGTGTTTCCTCCTTCTTCTAGTCTTTCTTATAATTGTACATGCCTCTACAAGGCCTAATGGATAAGGCACTGGTCAATGTAATATTTTTTGAAACTCGAGATTTTGGATCCTCATCATGTCGTGCCCTAGCCACGGCTAGTGCATGCCATGTCCCCAAGCTAAAGCCAAATGTTTTATCTTGAAAAATTTCTCTGCATTTTCATATAAAAAATCAATTTTTTTGAGCTCATGCCCTTCGTTGATGTTTAAGCCAAGTTAGAGATTCAAGAAATTAGCAAAATTCGTTCCCTATAGCTATTTGAACCTCTGTTTTGCTCATTTTATGAAATCCTCCATTTCCTGGTCTGTGCACATAATATCCTCTTCGCAACCTCCAGTTTTGATTGAAATTTTTCACTTTTTTTATGGCCTTGGTCGTTGTTGGTCGTCAGATAAGACTTTACAAAGAGCAACAGTCAGGGGACAAGAAGTCCCTCCTCTTTAATGGGAGAGGTTCCCTTATTCAGAAACGAACTTATTTACAAATGTACAAGACATGATTTGTTGGTTAAACTTTGATATCATGAAAGTTTTTTCTATGAAGATCATCAATTACAAAAGGACTAAGGGAAATGAGAGTACGGGAAAGAGCAGAAAGGCAACATGCAGAATTATAGATATCAGAGTAATTCTTTATGTATGCGAAGTCACAGTGAATTGAAACAAGATCATTTGTATCGGATAAATAAGATGGAATTCAAAGACACAAAGTTCTGTAAATAACATCTGCTAGAACAAAAAGTTTCTTAACATAACACAGATTCATTAATCAAGGACACAAAGTTCCTTCTTGGTTATACAAGATCACCAGGCTTGCAAAGTTGAAGAATGTGCAATCGGTAAGACTAACAAACTTGAGACAAATGATCTTCACAAAGAAAATAAATGAAAGCTTAGGAATAACAGGGATCAGATAGAAAAAGAATGGAAAGTCCTTCTGTATTGATTTCTTTATAATCTATTTACACTTTTCGGAAAATAAGCCAAGTTCTTCCTTTTCCAGAATGGCGTGGAAATGCCATTATATAACTTACAAATCAGTTACTATTTGTAACTACTTCTTTTAACTAAGAATAGTTAAGGACTGCCAACCGCAATACCTCAACCTTTTACAATGAATCCGAGAAAAAGAATTAGAAAAGAAGAGAAGAATAAGGAGAAGAAGACAGGTGGTTAGTTACTGAGAGGGACCCACTGACTTCAAAATCCGCTGCCTGAACTTCTTTAACGCCTCAGCTATGTCTCTGCCACGAGGGACTGACGTGTTGGCCGTAGACTGAGTCCAAAATCCAAGACACTTCTCCATCTCTTTATCAAACTCGACATGAGTATGATAATCTTTGTTTGCTTCTTCAATGGCAGATTGTAGAGAGCAAATCTCCTTCATTTTCTCCTTGGAGATGGAACTTTCCTTGAATAAGTTATCTTTGACAAAAGCTCTGAACTGAGCTTTGATTTCTTGCAAGGAAAGGAGTACACCAGAAATTTCATCTTGAAGATGGCAATGTATATCTTTGAAAGCAGAGACCACCAGTGTCTTGAAAGCTTCACCCTTCTGCCAGTTGTTCTTCAGTTCTCCCAAAGCCTCCTCCAAGACTTTGATCTTCCACTCCACACTATAAACCCAGGATTTCGACAGATTGTCCTTTGCATCATCAAAAACCTTATTCGCCAGTAAGATATTCTCATCTGTCTGTCCCATAAGGTGGAGGTATACTATGCAACTGCTCCAGAGTTTGAGCTCTTTATCCATGATCCCAATAGTAGAGGAGAACTTCTGTTGCAAATTGTTCACTTTTCCATGGAGTTTGAAAGCTTCATCGATGAAGTTCAACCCTGTAACAATCATATCATCCACCATGGCTTCCATAGCTCTGCCATAGACGGAATACTTGTGCATGTCTTTGATACTCTGCACTTCATCTTGGCTCAAAATTACAGGCGGTGGAAGAATGGTCAATGGAGTAGGGTCTAAAACTTTGTCCTTAGACAAAAGAGACTTGATGAAACGTATGAGAATTTGGGCCTGTTCTTCCAACTGTTCAATAGTTTTCTGCCCTTTCTCTACCCTTCCAATGACTCGTGTGACCGTTTCCTGGAGGTTGTTGATCTCACCTTCAGGAGTAGACTCTCCCATTGGAATCCTCGAGAGCTCCAAGTCAGATGCCAGCAAGTCTTGCTCTGATTTGTCCACTGTAGGCTTAGCAATCTCCAAGAATTGCTGACCTTGAGCATCTGACACTATTCTGGAGGTAGTTCTGGCTTTCTTGACACGAGAAGGAGTGGTGCCCAACAAGGCTGCGACAACATCAAAATTTGACCCTGAACTCCGAGAGGAAAATTTTCTCTTCCTATTGTCAACCAAAGGTTGCACCCACGCAAAAGAGGAAGAGGAATCAGCAGGAGGGGCAAGAGGGCCGAGAGACATAGAGCTCATGACACTCAAGGTCTGTGCAGCTATGGTCTCAAGGTGAGATGTTGGAAGGGCGTTGGACACAATGGCTGCTGAAGAATCAGCAGCACTTGGAAGTTCAGTGCTCTGTACTTCCTTATCTTTATCTGCTGGACCTTCAGGGGCATCCGCAGGGGCTAGCACTTCACTTTCTTCGCTTTCACTGAGAACAATGATGTTCTCCGGTCCCATAGGCACTTCTACCTACTTTATTTGAGGATCATTTTCCACAGGCTCCTTCTTAACCTCCTTGAGTTTCTTCAGGTACACTTGAGTGGATGAAGAAGGAGTGGAAGCTGCAGGTCCTTGAGTTGATGAGGTAGGAGGGGTCTTCACTGGTGTTTCCGACCTTGGAATAGATGCTTCTCTTCTTGGTGTTGAAGCATCCTTAGAAGAGGATTCTCCTGAATGCCTCCTGAATTCTCGAACTATCCTGTCAAACCAGACCTTAGTCCTGACTAAGACTGGAGAAAGGATCTCAACCAGATCATCCCTCTCTTTCCTGTTCGATTCTAGGTCCTCCAAAGGAGTGTTCTTAACCACATTTTCATACTCATACGAGTATAGATCAGAGTTGTCATCCTGGAGACCTTCAGGAACTTGATACAGACCGAGTTCTTGGATCAGTGGCAGAGAGAACCTGCCATAATGTCTTCTCCTGGCCTCAAAATAATCTGCACAGTCAGCCCAGTAGTCTTCTGTATCAGCCCTGTGATGGTAGATTATCTTGATGTTCTGTTCAATGAACTTCTTCAAGTCGAAGCAAGTTCTTGGCTTGAAGAAATGAACGGTGATAGGGACCAGGGTTCTCTCTATGTTCTGAGCATCCAGGGCTGTTTTGCAAGTGTAGTTTCCCAGAGAGATGGGAAAGTGCAAGCCAGAAATCTTCTTATCTCTGCAAGTTCTGTGCAACTTGTCTAGTTTCCTGCATATTTCTATCAACGCCATTTTATCATTGCAGAACATGGGCAGTCTCAGAGGGGTGCCCTCATAGCCGGTGAGCCTGATATAAGATAATTTCCTGAACTGGATGAAGTAAGCACCGTAGTGCGATATTAGAGTCATAGCTTCATCTGAAAATCTCCTGGCAGTGTCACCTTCGAGCAATCTGACCACGTACATGGTAAAATTGTCATTGACCCTTATGAAATTACGATTTCTGGTCTCCAAGGTGAACTGCGGGCAGTAGGCATATACTAGATTGTCTTTGTGTGCATCTATATAAGAAAAACCGAACCACTGCCTTGATGCTGCCAGAGTATACATCAGGTACGAGGTCATGTAGAATTTCATCTTTTGCTGCACATTGGACAGCTGCTCTGCCAAATTCATGCTAATGATCTCCGCCCAGCTGATATTCTGTGTTCCCTCGCACACCATGCTGATGAGCGGGCACATCCAGAAGTGAAATTCGTTGGTAGTGGGAAAACCCATAACCCGAGCCAACAGAATTATGAAATCAGACAACTCTTCTTTGAAATCTACCCGTAAAAGGGTTTTGGTCAGACGAGAAGCTCCTTTCTTAGGGTTCTTCAGCCAGGACTTCGCCACTCGTGCCTTATATTTGTCGTTGTCTTGATTGAACAGGGCCTGTGCTTGATCCCGGGAAACGACTATAGCATTATCCATCTCTGGAATCCTCAGAGCAGTGCTAATGGTGGCAACATCTAGTTTGGCGATGAGTTCCCCGTGTATATTGGTCAATTCGCTCGAAGCGGGGTCGAAGTGAGCTCCGCATGAAAGCACGGTATCAGCACACTGTACCGAGATCGGGAAACCTCCGGCGAAAGCCAAACCGCTATCATGAATCATTTGTGCCATTGGTGTAGTGTTTGCATCTGCCATCCTCGCCCAAAAATCGCCGAAGTCGAGATGTCGAGCTTCACTGTCCCCAATATTGAGAATGGCAGACTCTAGTGGTGAAACTTGTTCCTGTCCCTGGAATTTGATCTTCATATTGATAGTCTCAGAGCCGCAACCTAAACTCAGGGAGGAATTACGGAGAAAAGGGATACACGCGCAGGGAATTAGGTTGCAAGGGTAGCATGGAAACAATGTGAAAAATGCAAAGGGGGAATACCCTTATTATCCATTTAAGGAGAGCGAAAGGCTAT
>JAHRHJ020001249.1:0-28182 GCA_019776745.2 Taxus chinensis
GGACATGTGGCAATTTCTCAATGGTCGCGGGCCTTCCAGGTCCCTTTTCCACTACTTCGCGTCCATCGTCCTCCCGGATGGTCCCTTTTGATTTTTGGACCTCTTGGGACATTTTCGGCCGATTCGGCCGTTCGGGTATTTCTGCCGCTTGTCCCAATTGCTTTTGGCGCCCTTGGGCGGATTTCGCGCGAACCGCGGTTCGGGCCCTTCTGTCCCAACGTCCCGCTGCTCCTCTATCATGACTTAGCCAATTTATTTTCAACTTTTTTCCTGGATCAAGCCTATTTTTCCCTTTCTGTAACTTTTTCACACTTTCTCAAAGCTTGCTCCTTCCTTCTTCCCGCCTGGGAGTTTAGAAAGAGTCCTGAGGGACCCTAAAACCTGATTTTGCTCTGAATCCGTCATTTTTTATTAGAAATTTGGGACATCCTGATGCATTGTTTATCAATTTACCCTGGGGGGTGAATTTGGATAACAGTAACAGATGTGGCAGACAAGGGACCACAACCCATTCAAAAGTTTTTATGATATTTCTCTGCATTTTCTATTATAAGGTCTTGAAGATGTCATAGAGCATGTACAAGAGTGATAATTGCTATGACACTAAGGGGACACTTCCTTGGATTGGAATAAAGTCATTTTCTAACTACCTTATAAGGGTGCGCGCTCATATGTGGTATCAGAATTATGACTTCCATTCATATGGTGGTTGATTATACTATGTTGTATGAGAATTCCTTGAAAAATTCCACATTCCTATTTTGAGACAGAGCATCATCATGTGTGAAGGAAAGTCACAAATTATGGGAGGGTGAGAGTGGTAGGAGTATGATGTTCAACTTTAAAATATTCTTTCAAATTTGTCTTATGATATCCCCCTCCCTCTTAATGGTGCTTTGAGGGAGTGATCACACGACCTTTTAGACAAGATATTTCCCACAATACTTTCATGATACGTGCAATAAAATTAGGTCTTATTTATGCATTGAGGCCATCAGAAGCACTAATATGTAGTAAGCCATGTTTAGAAGCACAGGTCATTGGCCATGGTGAAGCACTTGATAATTGTTTTGTGAACTCGGATCAATGAACTCCGTAAATCAAAATGGTGCATGGATTTTGTGGTAGAAGAACACACAATAATTTCCATGAATATGGGTGCAACGATACAATTGGATTGTGAGATCGTCACAGAATCATGATCCATTTAGATGTTTGTTGTTGCATAGTGCGTGAGCTCTACAAAATGTTGTTCTTCTTATTGTAATATTTTCTCTCTATGACCACATCACATACTTCTAATTGTAGACACCAAATCTATGATGCCATAGGGATACTGGTGTTGTCATTACCTCATTGGGAAAATTCTAGAATGAATTTTTTGTTACTTGTGAAGTGCACAATGGAGCAATCGTGTAAGAGTTTTTCATAGAATATTCAAACGTCATGTAGTTGGAGGTAGGAGTGAATTTTCCCCATGGCTTGTTATAAAAACACAATTGTGGATCTACTGGAATACTACAAACTGAGTGTTCATATTTTTTAACAATGCCTCTGGTATAAGATAAGCATAAGTATGAAGGAGGAGTTCCTTGAGTGTATGGCACATGAGCCAAAACCAGAATAAACTAGAGCATGGGAATGGTTATTGTGAAAAAAGTTAATCCGTTATGGATTCCTAGTGTAAACGCATGACTTAGAATTGGAACCTATCTTAGCAAATACCTGGGTGGAGGGCCATGCACACAAGGGAGGAATTGCAAAAAGAACCTCTCATTACCCTGAGAAGAAGTATACATGGTAAATATATGATACAACTCATCAAAATGGCGGTTTACTAGAGACAATGATGTAATTAGAAACTTTCAAGGGGAGATATTGATTTCTAAAGAATAAATCCATGAATTTGTAGTCACAAGAAGAGCACTGAGGTCCCCTGGAAAGGATATGGATGAGGTCAAAGAAGTGTGTAAGAATTTGCTAGGATAATATTATCCCTCTGTTAGAGATTGTCTAAGATAAAAATTACCGTGCACTAGAGAGCTTATTACATGCTAATATGCACCCTCATAGTTTGTTATTACAAGGAAATCACATTGAATGGAGTTGTGAATGTATGCATCTTGAGAAACTTCTATTTGATATGTGCACTAAGGTCAATGTTGCTCATTTAGATGCATGGAATCATATGGAAATACCCTCATTACATCATATTCAAATGTGTTTTGATATGGAAAATACGACGAACGGCTATTCCCATTAGAGTATCGAGGGAAACTGTGAAGTATTAGACTTGCTAAAGAAGATAATTTCTGGCCCTCTTGGACGCCCTGGCTATAGAAAATTTTTGACTTGGCTTTAACAAGGCTACAAAAAGTTTTGAGAACAAAGAGGAGTGTTTTGTTATTCCAGTTATAGATTGGAATTTCGCCCTAGTGGAACCCTTAGGAGAAGAGGACATGATAAACTATTTGTGCACACCATTTTAGAGACCCTGAGTGTTCATCCATCCAGAATACGGAGAATTCAATGAGAAGATGTTTAGTCCAAGAGTGATATAACATTAGTGTGTCATGTCGCAATTGATACAAAGACCTTGAATGATGGGGATAATTGAATGACACCATTACTTTGGCATCACTAGGGCATGCTTGGTAAGGAGCCTGGGAGGAACTTAGTTACCCCAATACACTAGCTAGGGTAATTGTTATTCAAATTATAGCACCCCTGATTGCTGTCATTTTGTGTATGAGTATCAATGCTACTTTGCATAACATGGGATTTATCCTGTATTTGGGACCTTGTAGTAAGATATCCTCTAGAGACTTTAATTCTTCTTCAACCTAGTGCCCAACTCTCAAAATAGTGGATAAATGAAAGCGAAAATAATCCTATTCTAATGTTTTCCAAGGATACATAGATAGAAAATGCATGAAATAAAACTACTCTAAGTGAAGGGTCTGCATAGAAAGGGTGATACAATATGAAGTGAGTGAAAGATAGCATTTGGGTCACTTCTATCTATTACAATCCTAGGTTTCTGAACCCTCATCGAGTTTATTCAACACTATTTCCAGCCTGTTCCAGCATATACTCAATCTTGATCTCTCCCAGGTTGTACAGAAACAATTAAATCATCTCCCTTTCTCATTTGATTAGGGTTTTACATATTTGAATGCTTAGTGCTTGTACACTACTATACTTTATTTCTTACATACCATTAGTTATAGTAAGTTACTCTAAAATTAAGATTTAATTCAATCTAGATTAAATCAGTGAATAGCTAACCAAACCATATGGGTTCCCTTATGTCTCCTAACATCGAGATGATATGTTAACTATATCATATAGAATATACCTAACATGGTAATAATATGATATGGTGTGTGCATCATCTATGTGACCTAACCTTTTATTACTTGAAACCCTTGAACAATGCTTGGAGTGATCTTGCTCTTTTTAAGATGTTGTTAACTAACCTTTGCATGTTTGGAAATGGAGGAAGCTAGACTATTTATTCGTGTTAATTGCTTCAAACTTATGGTAGTGACTAATCTAATTGATGTAAAACTTATTTGGGAAGATTTATGAACTCTGTAAGTACTTTTGGAATGATATTTGTAATATGATCTTGTAAGAGTGTCAGGTGAGTTATAAAGTAACATTGACTTGCTTATATAGTATTTTGCAGGTGAAATATTCTTCTAAGGTTGACCCTAAGAAGATGAAATGACCTAAAGAATACATTCAAATTAAAAAAATATTCAGTGAACTTGAGGAGCTACGATTTTACAAGTAATCCATGAATATACCCCATATCTTGACCTAGTTGTATAATTTTGGATAGAGAAGGAGAAATGTGAAACATGAAGTTTGGACATGAAGCAAAGAGTTTGTTTACTACTTTTATAAAAAAATCCATGAATTGATGATAAAGAAGAGTGTAATGATAAGAAATTCACGAGAGATCTAGATACATTAACTGATTGGATTTTGTATGAGAGAATTTTTCATAGCAAGGGAACATGATCAGACTCGACATTGCATGAGGTAAAGTTACTAAAAATTTAGTGCATACACATCTATTTCATTTTAAATGTGTGCTATTTACAAAATTAGACCTAGATATATCTAAAACAGTGTTGTCCATGTGGCTCGAAGATATCGAGGTGGCTAAAAAATTCATAGTTTGTTCTTCCTTCTTCCTTCTCTTTGTGTGGGAAGATACCAAGGTGGCTAGATACTCTTTACATTAGGCTTCCATCTTAACATGGTTCTTTATCAACTCTCCTCTTCAATGTTAGGTCATGTATACTCAACCCCTATCCTACTCTGGATTCTCTTCAGTAAAAATTGTGAACTAATCACCCCCAATCCTTTGGTAACTCAATGTAAATACGAATCATTAAGCACAAAGATAACATAAGCTTCTCCCTCCGTAAAATCAACATGTTTTTTTACCCTTTTAGATTTAATTAAGATTTACACATAACAAAAAAGGAATGAAATAGGAGCTACAAGGGTTTATTATGACTAATTAACTTCCAACATTAACCATTCAATATTACAATAATGCATTAATACTTGCTACAAATGTACATAATGTAATATGAACTCACAAATACATGGGATTGAATACACTTAGCTGATTGCAGATAATTCTAGTTATATCTGGGTAATCTGAATGATGAAACAGGGGCATCTAGACCTTAGAGTTCTTTATAATTGGAACTGTGACCTAATGTTGCTCTTAGGCCAGACCATATAGTAGGGGCAAAAATGTATGTATGGTCTTGACCTCTTTATACAATATTGACCATGTTTAGGATTATGACCTATAACTTTTTGGGCTTGTCACTTTTCTAAATCTCTTTATCACTCTTTGTTGGTCACTATTGATCACACTGTAGGGGTCTCTGAATGCTTTGCTCAATCTTTCAAACCCTAACCATGAATGATAATTCCTTAAAAAAAAACATTAATTTGGTTGTGGGAACCCCCATGCACCACTAATGTTGGCACTACTCTAAAGAGGCCTCAAACCTCACATCATTATCTTTCTAGCATGTGATATTTAGTTTTAGTGTAATTAGATTTGACATCCTTCCTTTGAAAAAACTTGACTTGAGTTTCTCTCTTTGTCAATCTACTTGAGCGAGTGAATTTTAGTGCTTGAAAATGTGGGAAGTGGTCCCCTAAACCTAGTGGTAAGCTTAAAAAATGTAGATGGTGTTGCCTTAATGAATGTGCAGAGGTATTTTTGGAGTGTAGGGAGTTTGTGGTGCCTATTGTGCTAGATTTTGTAATAAAATTTCGTAAGAGTGCTAGGTTCTAAATGAGGTGAGTTTCACTTGTTTATACATGCTTCCAAAGGTAATTTTAGTTACAAAGGCCAGCTAATGAGGAGTAAGTGACCCAAATAATAATGTGTAACTAAAATTTCAGGACCAGAGTGAACAATGTCAAGATCATACACTAGGGTCAGGACCATACAAACATTCCTACCCCTGATGTATGTTTTTCACCTGGGAGTGATAATCTGAAGTGTGAAGTTTAGAAGCTGATAAGTGGAATTTATTAATAGGTTTCATGCATTCAATTCTAATAAACTACTAACATATGAGTTTTTATGATCAAGCAAGCTAGATAAGACACCTAGAGATGTACCAGATAAGAGTAATTAAAGTGCACTTATTTGGGCAAGAGAAAAATTTCAAGACTAACAATGTCAAAGAGTATAATTACCAAATTTGAGTTTCTACACATGTGTATTCCTTCCATTTTTTACATCTCTTTACTTTAACTATGCACAATTTCAAATTTTCAAAGTTTCAAGCATCATTCCATATTTGAGTTATAACTCAATTTTGACTATGGATGTTGACTACACTCTATGTTGCAAGTTTCACTATGGGATGTTCCAACACCAATGCAAAAGATAACTATTGAACAAAGACAAAGTGTGTTTGCACACTCATGCATGTTTTTAATTTAAGTATGCAATTTTCAATTCCATACTTAAAAGGGTGAAATGTAGACACTCAAAGTTGCTAACTTATCATTTGGCAATGACAAGTATAGATTTTCTCCTATGCCAAGACAAATGTTCGAATATTATGCTACATCAACTACATTTCCCTTTCTTTTTTGACTTGCTAATATCTAAATACTCATATATCATCCATCTAATTATCCAAAGTAGTAATCTATCTCGAGGAATCTTTCCTAGACTTCAGCTCTTTCATTATTAATTACCTGTCAAGATTGTATATAATAGGTCTAGGTCTTATTACGGTCTTGTCCAACCTATATGATCCCATAAATATTCATCTAATGACTCTTTTTCTAATTGAAAAATATTATATGTGTCAATTCATCTTCCTTATGTCGGTCATAATGCAAAATTCTAACCTATGTAAGCCTATACAAGAAAATAAATTGAACTCTATAACTCACTTGACATTATCAAGTACTCATATTACAACTATCAACACTAAAGCACTAAAGGTTCTCTTAAATCTTCCTAAAGAAATTGTTAATGCAAAATCACAGCACCCCTGGATGCAGATCAAGTTTCTAGGTTGATCATTTGGCATCCAGTGTGATTGCATAACATTGAATCCTTTCTCCAAGTGTGGGAGTTGAAAAAATGAGAAAGGATTCTCCAGAGAAGGCTGGTTCCTATTCCTCTGTTCAGATGCACACGAAATATGCAGAGGGTTTTCTCAAAACCTAATCTAATCTGCCAAGGAGACAAGGTAAGAAGATGCATAAAAATAAATCTAAGCTAATAGAGGTGATGCACCAAGGAATGAAGAACACCTATTTTGCCAGTAAACACAGACCATTTGAATGTGATATAAGATCATGCACAGATGATAAAACCTACAGTGAAAGACCAGGAGGATGCAAGATGAACACAGAGAGGGTTGAGAATCATCCACAGACATGTATTACTTGCTCCAAAGATTGATACAATACACTGCAGAATGCCAGGAGGCAGAGTCGTATTACAGTTCAAATGAGAGGTTCGAACTCCACAAATTTGCCTGATAGGAGAAAAAGGGAGGAGCAAAACAAAAAAATGTTCCACCTTGAAAAGAAGCTCCTCTTTACAATATATAGAAAGAATGAGAGAGGAAAGAGAGAAGGGAAAACCAAAACTACCCCAACCACCTCTAGGTTGCATTCATTTTTTCCCATGCCCCGCCACTAGGGATACGTGGCATGCATTGGTTGGTTCACGAACCTGCCAGGTCTTCCTTCACTTTTACCCCTTTTGGCTTAGATTTGGCCAAACCTTCCAACTCCTCCCCGAGCTCTGCACTTCTATGCTCCATTGGACACGTGTCCAATTTCTATTAGCTCGGGCCAGCGCTTCAAATCTTGCCCTTTGACCCTTCGGCTTTTCCTTGATGACACGTGGCAATTTCTCAATGGTTCTCAGGCCTGCCGGGTCTTCCGCGTACTTCACGTCCATTCGTCCCCGGATGTCCCAGTGCTGCTTGGGACAAAAACCTCCGATCCACCCGAAATGGGCTTCCTTGTCCCTCATTTGGCCAAAGACACGTGGCACCTTTTGATTGGCTTTCGGCTCCTTCGGCTTCTTCGCGTATTTCAGGTCTTTTTGTCCCGGACGTCCTATTTTGATTTTGGACCTTTTGGGACAATTTCGGCCGGTTCGGGTTGGCCCGCTTGTCCCACTCAATTTCTGGCCCGCTTGTCCCAATTGCTTTTGGGCTGACTTGTCTCTTTTCGGCCGGTTTCGGCCGGTTAGAGTATTTTTGGCCCGCTTGTCCCAATTGCTTTTGGGCTCCTTGTGTTGATTTCACGCGAACCAGTCGGTTCAGGCCCTTCTGTCCCAAATGTCCTGACTGCTCCCTCTAGAAGGACTTAGCCAATTTTTTCACTTTTTCCTGGATCAATCCTATTTGCCTTTTTGCAACTTTTCGCACTTTCTCAAAGCTTGCTCCTTCTTCTTCGGCCTGGGGAGTTTCGAAAGATTCCTGAAGGGACCCTAGAAACCTGATTTTGCTCTGAATCAGTCATTTTTCTTGGAATTTGGACATCCTGATGCATGTTATCAAATTTACCCTGGGGGTGAATTTTGGATAACAGGTATTTCTATCTTGAGAACATTAGTATAAAACCGTATTTCCTATTTTCCCATATATTTAACCATTTACACTCTTGAGATTCATATCATCCTATTATCATTTGTGACATCCCCCATATCATCACCTAATCAGCCCATATGCTAATTTCCTTGATTTTGCCAATGAGCATTGAAATACAAAAATGCCCCCTACATTTTTTTTTGCCATGTATAGTAATGTTATGCTATGATAGTGGATAAAAAATGATAGAGATAAGCTAGATGAAATTTAAGGACATAATAACATAATAAGAACAAAAAAATATGGGAATAATTTTCATAAGAGCAGTATACAAAAACACAATGGTATCTATGTGGTGTATATAGATGTTGTGAAAGGATGAAAGAATAATATTTTGAACCAAAATGTTGTATAATTGTGGAAAAATAAAGAGTTACCCCCTTTGAGGTAAGTTTTTTTACCCTTATTTACATTTCAAATGAGAAAGATGTAAGAATTAAATATAGGTGGACTATTTTTATGTAAATAATTTCTAATATAAATTTTGCATGACCCAAATAATGCATTCTAACTTGAAATAAACCAAGAAAGTATATGATAAGTAACTTATTCAAAACTTATTCAAAATACAAGAGGAGAGAGATATTGATCTTCTTCCCAAATATTTTGGAATGATCTAAGTGTTCCATGCTATGGAATAAGAGATTTTGGGACTTTAGATACTGCAGAGGAGATTCTAATATTGGAAAAAATGTATATTCAAGATGGTATAGGATATGTACGATAAAGGTAGGAGTTATACACTATAGGAGAAGGAATGTACACTATTTAAATAAAAATATAGTTATGATATGAAAATTTCTATGTTCTTCACTTGTATAGAAATAGTTCTCATTGTGTGTCACTCTTATTTGCATAACCTCAAGATTACATGTAATTTATTTTAACAAAGTATCAACCTTAATAAATTTTAAATCCCTTCAACAAAATATCACAAAATTAAAGGAGGAAAATATGTGTGCACACACGCGCAGTGCGCACAGCGTTTGTGTGTGTGTGTGTGTGTGTGTGTGTGTGTGTGTGAATGTTCAAAAATGGAAATCATTTGTAATTATCTTCATCTTTTTATATGGTATTGAAATCTAATTAAGGGAGAAATCATGTGTGTGTGTGTGTGTGTGTGTGTGTGTGTGTGTGTGTGTGTGTGTGTGTGTGTGTGTGTTGAGGATGGACCACCATATGAGAACAAACTCCCAACTACTGAACCAAACCCAACGTAACACTACATATCCTTGATGAAAAATCAAATCTCATTTGGTTCTCTTGGGTTCTCATGTAAGTGTGTAAATCTAACCAACCCCTTAAGACTTTCATTGTGTCTCTTGACACAAAGATAATGAGATAAATACATATTATAAAATGTAACCAATGTGGTAGTAGTTCATTTTTTGTGACTCAACTATGCAACCTAGCCCTTATGTTGATTAAATCCCTTATGGAATGTTTTAGATGATTTTTATCTTGCTTAGGACATGAATTTGTGATTTTGTATTCTTGTAAATCTGGGAAGATATGACTCCAATAACGTGGTTGAGTCCAATCATGTTTTAGACTTTTATCATGGGATTCCTCTAGATAATCCTTTATAATATTTTGTAACATTTAGGAAATGACTGAGTGATTTTAGAATGATATTTATAATACGATTTTTTAGGCCCCAAGGCATGACCTTATAGTAAGTTATAATAGTGATAGTGAAATTCTTTATATAGATCTTCCATTGGAATCTAAATTTTATTATATCCCTAAAATCCATATGATGAGGAAATTATTTCATGACAATGCTTTAACATTGATCATATTCAATGATTGATAAAGGGGTAGGATCTGTATAGGTACATGCCTTATTGATGTCATGAAATATCTTATTTATATGATTTTTGATAGCCAGAGAAAATTTCATAGCCACATGTACGTTATGTGATAACCCATGTATAATAGTTTACAGGTCTACTGAAGCCTTGATTGAATAATATTTCTGATAGTTCATCAATTGAAAAGCAATGTAAAGATTAAAAAGTTGTAGAACTTTGGATAGAGAGAATATGAGATCATATTTTGAATATGAGCAAGGTTCTTGACTATGAAGGATTTTGCATCTATATTTAATTGTGATCCCCATTCAGGTGTGAAGAAATATAATCTATGAAATTCCACATTTCTTTGAATTTATTGCATGACAATTGAGAGAGTTAAGTTGTAAAATAAGTTGCTCATGTAATTCACAATATTTTTTGATTATTTCATTTAAACAAATTCATACTTAATGGAATCTAGGCCCAATTTGTTTCATGTAGAACCTTCAGATTAATAATTAACGATATGTCCACTCTTAAGGTGGTACTATGAAAGAATTTTTATTAGAAAATCAAATCCCTTTTCTTAGGTCATAGTGGACTATGATTTAGACCCATGGTCAGATTGTTAATGTAGATTAAATTTTCAATCCTGGATAGATCAAAAGGTTTATCCCCTATAGACCTTAGTAAATAGGTTTAATCTAGCATCTATACTTGTGGAGAAGATCCTACAAAATATCTTAAAATTCTGAAAATTGAAAATTGAGTATTCACTAACCCTATTTGGTCAATAAAGTGGAGAGGTCCCTTCCTGTACATACAATCCCATGAATGATGGTTATTCAATGGCCAGATTTTTAATAGTTCTCATGATTCTACCACATTTGAGTATTTGATGACCTCTGAGGATCTAATACCTATCCAAATATTTTGATTTATGCATATTGTAGATCAAAATGTTTTGCACTTACTAGGGTACATCATGCGAGTCTAGTATGTTGTTATATACATGATTCCTAAGAAAAAACTAAGTTACAAAAGGAAAATTTGTTCCTTTGTGTTTACTTTCATCTTCTTAGACTTTCAGTCCTTGACACATCTCAGGAAGACCTACCTTTAATTTTGGATTTATCTATGAAGCCTATTTTGATCTCAGCCACCCAAAGGATTCAAAACCACATTTTATGTCAGTATTATCCTAGGTTGTTGAATGACATCTTGAAAATTTCACTTTTTGGACATATGATCCTAAAAAGTTGTCATTCAAATAATATTACTTTTACCGTACTATGGGAATCTTGTCAGTTGTCCAATAGGAAATTTAAAACAAGGTAATCATATAAGTACCTTATTTTCTATTCTAATAAGGACATTATGAAATTTGTGATATAATTATTATCAAGTGAACCAAATAGAAACCTTCAAGGACAAGATAATTAAAAGTTGTAATGCATTTGCAATTCACTATGCATACAAGGGAATTGTTAACAAGTTTGTTCCATCACTACACACAAACAGAGAATTGATGACATTAGTTTATTTTTTGATCTATCTTTTTTAGATGAAAAAATTGCAAAATCCATTTCATAGATGTTGACACAATTTTCACACCAGTCAATGACACAAATTGAGGTAAATTGAGTATGAAATGTGGTTCGCATAGTGTTTCACCTTTGGGTGATGGATACTAAACTCAGTCTGACATTTAAATTGAATATTATCAGCATATCATTGGAATAAGTAGTTGGATATTGTGGCTAGATGATGGTTTTGTCAGATTCTTAATCAGTTGCCTCTATCAAGGATCTCATTACCATCATTTCTAAAATCTTTTTAAATCATTTGGTGAACCTAATACCTAACATAATTTTAGAATCTTGCACCTATTTTTTACAGTGAGGCTAGCACTTAGAAGCACTATCATTTGAACTCTTATTAAACTTATACATAAGATCATATGTCATAGCTTCAAGTCCTTGGCTATTTTATCCTACAGAAATGACTAAGACCAGATCCTAAATATTCCATTGTAAACATTATGGTCACAACACTAGAGCCCTCAACATCCTCATACTTTCAGCATACCCATTTCCAATGATAATTTGTAAGTTTCAATAAACCTACTTCAATATAGTTATTTACAGGAGCTATTCACCAGTCGATTTGGATTATATATCATCTTGTTTTTAAATTAAAATTAATTCAAACTAATGAATACTCCAATTGATTTATGATTCAAATTTGGATTGCCATGTGGTTTGAACTATTGTCTGCATATCCGGTGATTCTTCCCAATTTTCTCTTACATAATCCTCTTACACAGTAAGTTTTGCCTTTATTATCTTGATAATGTCATTTACCTTTTATGTCTACAGGTTTCATAGCCGATTTAGGACAAAAGCTCCCATTTTGAATCTAGACTGTTCAATTTTGATAATGCAAGCGATTAAAACAGAGTTGGTTTCTAGGATCCTTCATTTCAAATGCTTCTGAAGGGTTTTATTTATTGGACCCTGTTTTAAGGTCAATGTTGTCTTTTCACCCTTGGAAAAAGTTCAAACAATGAATCAAATCTACATTTATTTTCTACTCATGACAAAGCAATTGCTAGTCTGATTTATCATCTATTATGAGCCAAAATACAGCTAGATATAATGAACATCTTATTAGGTGCACAATTTTTTGCAACTATAATGAATCTTACTAAGAATAGGGTTTAGCTAAATCTAAATGGTGCACCAGATGTTTTTATTTTTAGATGATTATATTGTGTGATCTTTTCCAATTGTGAGTTCCAGATTTTAGAAATACTGTATATGTCAATCATTTAGCGCATCATACCTTAAAGATTCACATGAATTGGCAGAGAGTTACTTTCGCAATGGGATTTATTAGTTCCATCTACTAAAAAATTTCAAGAGAGGATGTACATGTTAATTCATGAGAATCCTAGTGAACACTCAATTATTTCAGAAAAGTTCAGCATTGAAACAGACAAGAAATCCATATGAATCCTCACATGTTATTTTACATACACATGCAATTCTATTAGAAACCTTAATATGGTTCCATAAGAATCTCATAAAAATTAACAATTTGTCTCACGATAGGATCTTCTTACAGACATGATCTAAAATCACAAATATCATGAAGAAATCCACTTTTTTTTGTAACTCAGTGATGAAAAAGATTGTGATTATGAAGATCCATGAGAAGTCACCCAATTGGTGAGTCAGTTGTAAAGGTATGTTTACTGTTGAAGGTGATCTAGATATCATGGGAGTAAAGGAGTTTCAACAATTAGAAGCTTGTTGTGATTAATGGTTCATCAGATGAGCATCATCACTTAGCTCTAGGAAATTACTTATTTCTCATTTTAAACTAGTTGGATTTCTTCTTAGTGTTAGGTGCTTTCAAACTAGATAAAGACTCCTTTTCTCATGGAAACTCTGTTTCTACATGGGTACACCTAAGGCTTTATGTATGGAAAATAATAATAGGTCACCAAATACCTCTATGTTTCTCAAAACCATATCTTTGATACTACACCAAAAGGTGTTCTATTATAAAGGTTTTTTATTTCTTGTTCATTTGCGAATAACATTGTAATATCCAAGCAAGTAGGGAAACCTAATTATAATTAATTTTTTGAAAATCAATGTTAGATTCCAAAGCACTTTATAGAGAATAATTATATAGCAAGGTTCTTAATATGTTTGAACAGTGCAATCCTTTCTACCTGTTCAAATATAATACCTAGGAGACTTTGTTATGTGGATACATATTCCACTGTTAACATGACAGTTGCAATTATTTGTTGTCGCAAAGATATTTAATAATAATGAAAGGCAACTATTGAATGCCCTTGGTTGCCAAGGGTAACATTTTTAGTTGACTTAACCACAATGCAAGGGAAAATACTTTTAATCCCATGGTTTATAAGGACAAATTGATTTATTATTTTTTTTTAAATGTCGAACCAATGGCTGAATGGCTTGGACCGATGAAATCAGGACAACATAGATTTCTAGGAGGTACAAGAAAAAAATGATTATTTACACATTTGGTATGAAAATCATTTCAAACCATTGGGAAATGTGCTCCAAAACCTGAGGTTAATCATGGTAAATTCTAGGCTAATTGGATTCCTAAGGGCAAAACTCTTTTTCATGCTAGGATTGGTTCATTCATGAAAATTTAACTGTGCATTGAAGAAAATTAGGAATGACACGTGACTAGCATACGAAAAGTCACATGTGAAGGATCATCAACCACCATCTGTGATCCTTGCACAAATACAAGGGATGACGGTTTACACCAGATGTCTTTGGCATAATTAGAAATTTACGAAGGTTCCAAATTTTATGTTAGATTAATCCTCATGTTAGGTCAATCATCAATCTTTTTGAATAAAGGAAGCATTATTAGGTTTTGCTGAGTGGTGATTACAATGGGACCTATTCAAGATGATGTCATGTAGATTTCATGAGGAATGAAATCTTTATGTACCTCTAATGCATCAAGTGAGGATTCCCAAGTGACAGATAGGATATTTTTGATATCCATAGTGTTAAGTATCTAATTCTTCATGGGAAGGATAAAACATGTTATGGAATTATTTTTAAACAGGTTTGGAAAATGACAATATTGGATTTTAGATGTAAGGTTAGATGAACCAACAAGTTTGGACATTGAGGTGTTAGGAAATAAGAGATAAAATATGCGGAATAATCCCTTACAGAATCGCAACAGTAGAAACTAATATGCAGAAAATATTACAAATCTCAAATAAAAGTGCAGAATAAATAACACAACATAGAGAGAGACAATATTTAACGTGGTTCACCCAATTTGGGCTACGTCCACCAAGAATCACTTGCTCAAATTTTATTACAAGCCTCCACTCTCTCAATACAATACCCAGATCCGTTTGGAGCTAAGCTCAAAAAACTCTACAGAATTCACACTCGAATTCAAAACACATCTGCAATACATTTACTTGTACCCTATCATATGCATAAACCATATAAATAGACAACTGCTTAAGCAGTTTTACAAAACCATGGGTGGGGCAAAAATTGTCATAAACCATGGGCAAAAAAGAGTGGGTATCAAAACAATGGGTACTAAAAAACCATGGGCCCAAAAAACAGCCCATAACGGTTACCCATTACCCATGGGTTAATAAACCACCCATGAAAATTTGCTTCGGGGGCTTCGCCCGAACCCCCCTGACCCGCTCACCGGCGAGCGGGACCACCGTAAAAATACCCGAGTGTAACACATAGAAGGTGTACCACACTCTAACATGAAAATAGGCTCCACAACATAACAATCTCCCACTTGGAGACTGATTTCCACTGAGCAAGCTTCTCAACCCTTCACTGTCATCCGTGAAGGCCAACCAAAGCTGAACATAGCTTTAGTTTATCCCTTGTGACCACCTTGGTCATCATGTCTATAGGATTCTGACTGGTATGAATCTTCTCCAACTTCAACTTATCTTCCTCCAAAGCTGTCCTGATGAAGTGATATCTCAACTGTATATGCTTCGTCCTGGAGTGGAAAGCAGAGTTCTTAGCTAGGTGTATAGCACTCTGACTATCACTATGAAGCTTACATTCCTCCTGCTTATGCCCCAACTCCTCAAGCAATTGTTATAACCAAATCATCTCTTTGCTTGCCTCTGTGGCAGCAACATACTCAGCCTCGGTGGTTGACAAAGCCACCAGCTTCTGTAGTCGTGAAATCCAGCTCACTGTTGTCCCACCTACAGTGTAAATATAACCTGTCGTGCTCCTCCTGCTGTCTACATCTCCAGCCATGTCTGAATCTACATAACCACATAAAGTGGTGTCTGATCCACTGTAGCACAAAACTGTCCCCATGGTCCCTCTCAAATACCGAAGGATCCACTTTACTGCTTGCCAATGCTCTTTACCTGGATCACTCATAAATCTACTCACAGCTCCCACTGCATGGGCAATATCAGGCCTAGTGCACACCATAGCATACATCAAACTACCAACTGCTGATGAGTAAGGTACCTTGGACATCTGGTTTCTCTCCTTCTCTGTCTTGGGACACATCTCCTTTGATAACTTGAAATGGCGTGCCAAAGGAGTCCCAACTGGTTTAGCATCCTGCATGTTAAACCTCTCCAATACCTTCTTAATGTACTCTTCCTGAGATAAAGTCAACTTTCGTTCCTTCCTATCCTGAGTTATCCTCATACCAAGGATTTGTTTGGCTGCCCCCAAATCCTTCATATCAAAGGATTCACTTAGTTGTTTCTTGAGTACTTTTATTTCCTGCATGTTTTTACCTGCAACCAACATGTCATCAACATACAAACATAGGATAATATATATTCCATCCTCAAATTTCTTTGTATACACGCAATGGTCAGAATGACATCTAATATAACCTTGCTCCATCATGAAGCTATCAAACTTCTTATACCATTGACGTGGAGCTTGTTTCAAGCCATACAAGCTCTTCTTCAGTTTGCACACCATCTCCTCTTTACCTTTGACCTCATAGCCCTCTGGTTGCTGCATATATAGTTCCTCCTCCAAATCACCATGGAGAAATGCAGTATTTACATCTAACTGTTCTAAGTGCAAGTCTTCTGCTGCAACTATTCCAAGAACAGTTCTAATAGAAGTCATTTTTACTACAGGAGAAAAAATCTCATCAAAATCTATACCTTGTTTCTGTGCAAACCCCTTGACCACCAACCGAGATTTATATCTTTTCTTTCCTCCTTCTTCATCTTTAACTCTGTACACCCACTTGTTCTATAATGCTCTTTTTCCTTTCGGTAGCTTCACCAAATCCCAAGTATGGTTCTCCATGAGAGACTAATGTTCCTCATCCATGGCTTGCTCCCACTTCTTCCTGGCATCTACCTGTATTGCTTCATCAAATCTCTATGGCTCTCCACTATCAGTGAGTAATAAATAATAAAGAGAAGGAGAAAAATGTTCAGGTTCTTTTCTTACCCTAGAAGACCTCCTCAATATAGGATTTTGGGCTTCTTGTTGAGGAGGTTCCTGAACTGATTCATGGGTCACTTTCCCATCCAGAAGATCCTCTACCACTGCATATTCTTTCTTGGATTCTTCCCTATTTTCCTGCAACTATTGCTTATACATGACTTTCTCATTAAATACCACATCCCTAGACCGAATGATTTTCTTGTCCTTAATACTCCAACATTTAAATCCAAATTCATCACCACCATAACCAATGAAAGTACATTTTTCTGATTTAGCCTCTAGCTTGGTCCTATCATCCTTGTCTATATGAACAAACACCTCACATCCAAAGACTCTAAGAAATGAATAATCAACTTTCTTACCATACCAAGCCTCCTCATGTATGTCTCCATCCAAGGCACTTGAGGGTCCTCTGTTTATCAAGTACACAGTTGTGCTCACCGCTTCTGCCCAAAAAGAAAGAGGCAGTCCTGCATGTAACCTCATGCTCCTAGCATGTTCCATTATTGTTTTGTTCATCCTTTCTGATACCCCATTCTGCTGCGGAGTTCCTGGAACCATATTTTTCCTACGGATTCCATTCTTAGAACAATAATCATTAAATTCATTGCTGCAATACTCCCCTCCATTATCTGACCTGAGACATTTTAGCTTAAGACATGTTTCATTCTCTACCAAGGCTTTCCATTTAACAAAAGTGTCAAATACATCAGATTTGTTTCTAATACAATAAACCCAAACTTTCCTTGTTGCATCATCAATAAAAGTAACATAATAACTTGAACCCCCAAGAGATGATACCTGAGCTGGCCCCCACACATCAGAATGCACCAGCTCTAACTTACTCTCTTTCTTTGTAGGTCCAACCTTGAGAAACCTTACTCGCTTCTGTTTCCCATATATGCAGTCCTCACAGAACTCCAAACCTATGTTTCTGTATATCCAGGAAAATTCTTCTTTATGATGTCCATGCCCTTATGGCTCATATGACCGAGCCTATAGTGCCATAATGTTGTATCTACATCTGAAGCCACAAGATTACAATCATTAGTACTATCAGTGGTTAAATACAAGGTTCCAACCTTCTTACCTCTTGCCACCACAAGAGCACCCTTGGTAACCTTCCAAGAGTTAGCTGTAAATATCACAGTACAACCATCACTTCCCAATTGCCCTGCCGATATCAAATTTCTCCTTAATGTAGGCACATGTCTGACATCCTTCAATAGCCATGTATTCCCATTCTGCATCTTAACCTGAACAGAACCTTTTCCAACTATACTGCAAGGCTCATCATCACCAAGAAAAACATGCCCAAAATCCCCTTGAACATAATCAACAAAATAATGCCTATGTGGAGTAGCATGAAAAGAAGCCCCTCAAATGCATCCATTAGATTCTTGTCGTTTTTCCTTGGAAACATTAAATAATTACGAAGAGGCAAGACACAGCAGAATCGTTCCAAGTGATTCCGATCCAACAAATCCCATTCCACATCTGTAATACTGAGGGTTTGTTCACCTTCGTAGCTAGCGAGTAGAGTATACAGATCCTTTGATAAAGTAATCTCCATCGGACATCTTTCAAAAGACGGAATTCGACCCATTGAATTTATCAACCCTTAGATCTTCCATCATTCTACCATAGATCCCACTTAAGCTAAAAACTTTCCTGTGATTAAACACTCAGCAAACCAAAACCAGGCTCTGATACCAATTATTAGGAAAAAATAATAGATAAAATAGCGGAATAATCCCTTGTAGAATCGCAAACAATAGAAACTAAGATGCAAAAAAATATTACAGATCTTCAAATAAAAAGTGCAAGAAAAATACACACAGAGAGACAAGATTTTTTAACATGGTTCCCCCAATTTAGCTACGTCCACTAAGAACACTGCTCAGATTTATTACAAGCCTCCACTCTCTCAATACAATACCCAGATCATTTGGAGCTATGCTCCAAAAAAACTCTACAGAAATTCACACCGAATTCACAACCAAACTACAATACATTTTGTGCTCATTTTTATCATATGATAAGACATATAAATAGAACAATATGCTTCACTAGTTTTCAAAAACAGGGTATCAAACAATGGGTAAAAAACAAAAACCGTCCCATAAACCTATGGGTGCCGAAGAGCGGTTTGGTTGTACATACAATGGGTACCGAAAAACCATGGCCCAAAAACATCCCATAAACGTTACACATTACCCAGGGTTAATAAACCACCCATGAAAAATTTGCTTTGGGCTTCGCCCCCGAAACCCCCGACCCGGTTCACTGGTGAGTGGGGGAACCAACTAAAATTACCCGATATGTAACACATAGAGGTTGTACCAAAACCTAACATGAAAATAGGGATCCATAAAACATAACACTTAGGCAGAGAGTTCAGGCCCTCACATATCAATGTACATGGACTGGAGGAAGAAGGAGAGGAAGAAGAAAATGAGTCATCTGGTCAAGAGGAGAAGAAGACAAGGAAGAGAAGGATGCTCAGGAAAACTGGGTAAGAAAGATATTACTAAAGAAAAAGCAACCCAGCCTCACAAAGGCAGAACAGGTAGACGAGGAGGAAGAGAAGAAGAGAAGTAGAAAAACTCATCGAGGGCCTCAGTAGAGAAAGAGATGGAAAACAGTCAACATGTGATGAAGGGAAACAAAGGATGAGAGCATAGAAAACATAATAGGAAGGTGGAGGAGATCCCAAGTTTGGCTATGACCTTTCCAAGGAAGCACACATGGGGAGAAAGAAGAGTGTAAAATCAACACAAGTTCAAAGGGATGGGCACATTGATGATCTGAACAATGGTGTTGCACGCAGGCTTTTAAGCACCATACCAAAAGAGGACCACTCTTGGCTATGCATCATTGAGGAGGAAGGGCCTACCCTCAAATGGGAAAAATGATTCTTGGGCATTTGTAGTCACATCAACGAGCCAAAAGTTTCAAGTTAAGCCAAGGGGAAATATTACGGTACCAAAGTCAAAACTGAGTCAACCCCTTGGTAAATGCTTAGGGGGGATATCACCCCCCCCCCCCTCCCGACAAAAAAATTGTTAATGGTTTTGAAACAAGGTTTCAGCGTGATAGTAGATCCATGCTCTTCGGGAGGAATGAAACAATGAATTTTTCTAGAGGCAGAACTGAGGAAAAAAAAAAGGAAGAAGAGCTGGAGAAAAGAACCAAGCAGTTAAAGCGGGAGGAATTAAGGCTTGGAGTTAAAGAAGGAAGGCAAGGGTACGTTGAGGTTTACAAGAAAGTTAGAGATGATAACATATGCCATCATCTGAAGCATTTTTTCCAAATCGACACCAACCAACACAAAAAGTATGGATCCACCCTAGAGTACCTAGAGGACTGACCCATCGTCACCATAGAAAAGGAAACACTAGCTTGGAATCTGCAGAAGAGGAACAACGCGCAAAGAGAAGAAGGGAAAAAGATGAAGGTTATGGCATTATTCTCGGTAAATAAAGTCCTCATGACATGGAAAGGTTCCGCCCAAGTCGTTGAGGTTTCCTATGACAATGCCCATCGATAGAGATAGAGTGGCGAGCATTGCTGGTCACCACCTCATAAAGCAGAACCAAAGGATATCCAAGAGAAGAACAAGGGGAATAGAGTGGAATGACAAAATTCTAGCCAAGGTTGAGAAGAATATGAGGTTATTGAGACCTTGCAGGGCTCAATCAAGAACTAGCTTAAGGAGTTGTATCCCTAGATCACTCGAAGAATGACACGCTCAAGGATTTGGGAAAAAAATTGGAGGGGATCGTAGGAAACAATGACATACCCAAGGAGAAGGCTAGGATTTGAATAGGTAAACGCCCTTGTTGGTGACCTCTGTCAATAGGCACAGAATGAAGTCACTTGCCTGGAATAAGTTGGAGGAAAACTTGAAGAAATATTCCCTTCTCTCTTGCAGAGAAAATCATAATCTCCCCATTCTTTCATTCTTTCCCAATTATTCATTCCTTTATTCTTTCCCCCAAACTATTCAAGAACAATCATTATTTATTCATTGATAAAATTTCTGAGGGCAGAGAACAAGTGTAGTGTAGGGTGATGTTGAGCCCCTAAAATATTGACTAAGTACAAGAAGGCGCATGGGCACGTAAGGTGAAAGCGCATAGGATAGGGTTTTAGGAGGGTTTAGTAGAACCAATGGCATGTGCGCACAAGGTAGAGTAAAGGATTTGGGACTTAGCCATATTTGGCAATCGGGAAGAACACGAGGAAAGCATGACTCGAATAGCATGCGGAGCAGATAAGGTGTCGGCCCTAGCAAACTTGTGCCCACGAAAGGAATATACCTTGCAATAGAAGATTCCAGAAGGTCATCATGGTGAAGGATGGAGAGATCACGTTTGACGGACGTGTGCTCCCATGGAGGACCACTTGGACACTTTGTAGCTGATCTACAACTTAGAAAGGTCATGGCGGTGCTTGCTAGGGCTATATACAATGTGCCCAGTAGAAGAAAATATATACAGATACCAAGAATGGAAAGAGGGTGAGGCTATGTAAAAATACTGTGAGAGTTCTATGGGTGGGATTAGAGGATCTGTGGCCGGTACGATGTATCAAGGGGATTAGAAACTGCATATTTTCTTGTACTAAGAAGGGCGTAAGTCTAGTTCGAATGGAGACATTGTCTGCACTCTTATATGGATAGTGTTTGCCTCGGTAAATGTAATGTGTTATCAACGTACTTAATAGTTACTATATGTGGTTCCTATTTTTACTTAAATCTATATGGATCAGTTTTTAAAAAATTGATTTATGCATATGGAGTGGTTGTAAACCCCCTATGCAGTTCCTTTCTCTGTGATTTAATCTATGTTCTATATTCTTTTCTTATCTAAATGAAAATACATCTGTCATAAATACATTCTGAGCTATAGGATGAATGTATGATTCCGTTCCAGTTCTTCACTTATGTTTTTTGTCAGAAATTAATGCATCTCACCAAAATTCATATAAAGGAGGGGCTGAGGCCCATGTGGACCTCAAGTGAGTGGCCAATGCTTTGTTGGGTGATAGATGATGGCGTATGGGATCCTTTGTTCTTTGACGGGCATAAAAAGGAATACAAGTACATCCTCATCATCAAAACTGAAAAGCTTGTGAGTTGTGTCATAGAACGGTCACCACATAAAGTGGAGGAGGATACTACTACGGAAGAAGAGATGCGGGTAGGCCAAAGTGAAACAACCTGGCATAGATAGAAGCAAAAAGTTAGGGAACACAAGGGGAAATGGTAAAAATCTACTCATAGAAATGGTTCTCCCATGGAACAGAGTGTGAAGGGTGAATGGAAGTATGAACATGGTAAAAAATGAGATTTGTAGTGGACAACATTAGTGAAGTGGTCTCAAAAGAAAAGGTCCTATGTGGAAATTCAACGAAGGGACCCTAGGAAGCAACACGAATAGAGGAACACTCAGTAGTTGAGGGATCGGGATTGTGAGCAGGGGTATAGAATCTATGGCGGCACAAGAGTGGTCAAGGGAAAATCGATCTTAGATGGAGAGCAATTCACCATGTAAATATCGAAATAATGGACCAATAAGTGAAAGGGAACTTAGCAGTTGCTTAAATAAACCCTGAATATCCCTAGGAAATAGTAAGACGCGAATTGCCATCGACCTATTAGGCAAATTAACCACTCATTACTTATATTAGGCTCGAGCGGCTCAGGAAGAACAGTAGTAGGGTAACAAACCATGCATAATGTAAATTACAAACGGATTCCTTATTTCCATGTCCAATAGTTCTTAGAATCAAACAGAAAATCAAAAACGATGAAAACTGCCCATAGTGTGGATAAACCCAAAAAATATCTCAGATGAAACTTTATAACTTAGTGCAAAAGTACAAGCCTAAACAAACATTTGCAATGAACCCTCAGGATGCGGCACTTTATAAAAGAAAAGAAATCCAATTCCAATAAATAAAAAATCTCATCATGTAGGTGTGAAAAATCAATCATGGAACTTTGACTAAAGAAAGCTCAAAAACCAAGCAATGGTCAAAAGTTATAGAAAAAAAATGATTCCAACCACTGATGGAAAAGCCAATAAGCCATTTCAATGGATTTAAAAAGTCCATGAAAATGTGTGAAAAGAGGTTTGTATGGACTTGTTGGAAATGGAATCAAATTTTAGATTAGGGGTTATTTTTATTGTGAGGGGGGATTAGCTCCTTCCAACCCAAGACATTGCCATCATCCCGGACACTCGTAAGAAGGGCATAAATTAACAAAAAAAAAAATGTAGCCAAATATTATAATGAATGAAATAATTTTTTTTTCACTTTAAACATTAAAAAACAAGGATGTTGTGACCAAGATGAGTGGTTTGGTGTTTTGACTATGCAATAATGAGTTGGAGGTTGGGTGTTACCGATGTGAGTGGAGGGCTCGGTTGGTCAATGCACTAATCAAGGGGTCTTCTAACATGATCGAAGTTGAGACGAATTGGCAAGCCAAGTGGCAAGATTGACAAAATTGAGCTGGTGGATGCAAAAGACATTCATGTGAGGTATATACCACCATTTTTTTGTATCGTTCCTCCCCTTCACCTATGTTCTCTCTCGTTCATCTGGTTGCACATTCTAATTCCCTTTCCTTCTTATAATTCAAATTATCCTATTATTTCCTTTTCCACCTCTTACCATGCAGTATTAATTTATTAACTAATTATCCATAATTAATTCTAATCTCATCTCATTATTTCATTTCCCTAAAACCACTCAATATCCCTAACAGAGTTAATGATCCATCCAAATTCATTTCAATCCATAAGTCTCTCATTTATCATCCCTAATACCTAATTGCTAGCCCTAGGTGCTCATTTAATGAAATTCACATATAGAGCCTTTATCTACTCATTATACCTCTCACCTACCTCTTATCTTTTTAGCAACCGTAACTTGTATCTATCCATTAAAACTCTTAATTTTGCTTCATTTGGGCCTCTTTACCTCGAGTTAGGCAAATACCACCCAAACCCCCTAATGGAAGAATCCCCATAATTGACGGTGACCCACTTAGGTCGCCTTCGACCCTATAATACGCATTTTCCGCTTCTCGTTTCTTAAGGATGTAAATCAGTAGTTTTAGGATATCTTGTGATGTTGTTCTAATTATTACGTACACTAAAACTATCTTACACATCTTGAAGTTTCTTGGAGATTTTTTGAATCGACTTTGGTGATTTAGGGAATTTTCTCTGATTTGTCATATTATTTTATTCATTGTCATATTGTGCAGTTTTGTTAATCACTAACCCCTGTGGCAGGTTCAAGTATGCTTTAGGGACTCTGTCTCACTCCATTTGAGCATTAAGTTTTATCTAACATGTATCCATTTCATTGATTTCACTTTAGTCCCTACCCTTAAGTCTTGGTGACCACCAATTTCTATCCAAGTGTTTTCAATCATTACCAACAATCCAACTTGTTTTCCTATCATCCAGGCCTTCACACACTTATTTTTGTCCTAGTTTGTATCTATCAATTAGAGAATTTCCTTTCTTGTGTACTTGTCATCCTTAGATATGTTCTATCAAGCCCTAGTCATCATAGATTTTCCCTGGTCTTGTTGAAAACCATGGATGTTACCACACCCCATTTTGCCATCACTTTTTCAATTGTATTACATCCTTTCCCCTCTTATAGGTTTCAATCCATTATGTAGGGTGTTTTGTGTCAGTCAAATTTATTTACAGGTACAATTCACCAAAATCCAACATATAGGAGCTCAAGATATTTTTTGGTGTACATATCTGCAGTTAGTCCAATTTCTGTCGAATGGGCACACAACTGTGGCTTGGGCGCTATTGACCCCATTATGAGGTTTCTTTTTTTGTCAAGTTGATTCAAATCCACTTTTATATCTTAGATCTACTTTTCAAATTTTTGTTTCTAAGATTGACTGCTCTTATGAGATCCATTATCGGGTTTCATATTCATATTTCTATAAGAGGATTGACATCCATCCATGAAAATTCACCACTTCTTGGAACCGACTTATTGGCAACCCTCCATCTATCTACTATATGTTTTCTTCTAGTGTTATTTGTTGTGAAAATCATCAAAACTTACAACCGGAGGTCTAAATTTTGTTGTCTATATTCACCCAATCCATCGGCTAGGGTACATAAACCTTCCATGTTTGAGTTACAGTTTCCCTCTATTCTTAGGTCATAATGTTGAATAGGAACTAAGAAACCTGTCCAACATTCTGGCACGGATGGGACCACCTTTGAGGTGAGTTTGTTTTTGATTTCCATATTCCATTTTTATTTCATTTCCGCTCAACCTTGTAAGGAAGAAATGTAAATTTGCGTATTGTCATGTACATGATTATCTTGGATTATATTTCACACTTCATTTGAGAGCAGATAAAAAATTATAATAAAACTTAGGTATTCCTTCTTTGTTAGTTTCTCCTTTTGCATTGTACTGTTCCCGTTCTTGGTTGTTCCTTCATTTGATGTCACATTTGGTTTTGGAGCATAAAATGAACATCTCTAGGTATTCATATAAATATAGTGTAAGTGGGCTTTATATTGTACATTTATTAACTACATTAAACACACAACCCAAACTCACAAATTAATTCATATATCTAAACGTTACCTTACCAGATGGGAAATTGAGTTGGGATTTCATCACCCAATAGGAAAGTTGTTGCAGTTGTTCTCAGTAACGGTTATATCCTATATCGAATGGCCTCACGTTACTGTTGATTTAATTTTTGCACTGTGCAAAAATGGAACCCTTGAAAATTGCGTCGTTACGATGAAAAGTCATTGGGTGAATATACCAAAGCTAAAGAAGTTTCAATGTTATTGTTACTATTGATTAGTTCCAAGATGAATGAAATCTGCAGTTCTGGGGCTTTCGCAAAATGAGAACAAATAAATGTCGGTAATTTATGCCATCTCAGCAAAGAACGCAAAGCCCTAAAGGAAAACTATTTGTTCTGTGTTGAAGACCAACAAAATTACAATAGGTGAAGTGCTGGTTTTGAAGCCAGCACAACGAGATTGAAGATTCAGATTACATTAAAAATTAGAGTTCATTATAATGTTTACAAGTTTCTTACAAATGTTATTTCCTTCATGATTGAGACATCATTATGTTACTGAGGTGTTTAGTTCATTATAAAATCATACAGAAAAGCTAGAATTGCACAAGGAGATAACATCAACTCATTTTGTAGAATTCAATGCTGTCTTCGTTTCGTAACCCAAGGGGAGTCAAATGTTTCCAAACAAGCCGTTGGATTGTAACAAAAAAGTAAACGTAAAGCTACTGAAAAGAAAGGTAACATGTATGAAAGGAAAGAAAAGGAGTATGAGTGAAACCCATCATTGCCTGGTTTCTATTTCGATTGAAACATCTCCATAATCCATCTCTTGTTTCTCCTTCATTTATTCATGTGTAAGCCCATTGTGAATGAAAAAGAAGAACTAATTAACTGTCCGGTATGAGCTCAGGGAAATCAATTCATATTCCTAAATATCCTACTTCGTGCATATGAATATGTCTTAACAGGCGAGTAATTCTAATTGAAAAACAAAACTGCATGCATGCTTTATCACCTTTGAAAGAAGGAAGGGACGAAGGAGAAAAGAAGGAGAAAAACATGGACATCATAAGAGAGCCAAAAAGCCTTAATTATTTTATTAACTATTTTCCTAAATGTGTAGGTACAGGTTGCTATGGCAATGTTCAGTTGACTCCGGGAAGATAAATATTAGTTGCTAAGGTAAAAGCTAGTTGCCTATGGGAATCATTTAGTTGCTGTGCGGAAAAGATGGAATTTCAAATTTAGAAGAAATAAGTGGGCCATCGCGTATTCACAATGTTGAGATACAACTAAGACTGAGTAATACGTAAATCTTCAGAGACCAATTAAAATCATGATTTGTAGGGTTAAATAAATAGAAGTCAATTGATCAATAATAGATAAGTGACAGGTGAAAGCTGCAAGTACATCATTAAAGCAAAAAAAAGAAGAGGACCTACATTTTTTTCAACAAAGTCTTGGAATTGACCAAATGTAGGAGGAGTTTTTGTAAACAGAGTTCAGAAATAATATGTTATCATGGTTCAGAATAATATACATATTTACAAAAAAGTCAAGGATATTGTTACAGTCAGAATTTAGTAGATGTGATTTTTTAGAAAAACCATTGGCCTTTCAAGCACTCAATCTCATGGAGAATTTCAATGGTTCATGTGTTTGACCCAATTTGAAATTTGACAGCAAAGTATTCTCAAAAGTGTACAGAAATTTCAGAAAATCAAGTCGATCCTGAAACAATGAATTGTAACAGCATGACATGAATTATACCGAATCACAAAATGAGCCAAAAGATTTCAGAATGGACCTTGAAGGACATGTACAAAAATATTTGTAGAAAATCTTAACACCTTCTTATAATGTTCTCAAAAATGACAACGGAAGCAGTTGTCCAGAAGTTAGAGCACAAAAGCAATCATATAGAGAAGAGCTGAGTACGAAATCAAGAAGAAGAATGACTTATTTCTGCCACGTAACACAACAGAAGATAGATACAACTAAATAGGGTTTTTTTATAATAGCAAAAACATAATCCACAAACCTCTTTCAAATCTCATTTATAATGTTGAACATGACAATACCTAGAACTCAAAAAAATATAGATTATCAGTGATGATTGCAGATTGGCCTGAAGAACAAAACTCACCGTAGATAATAAATAGTCAGAATTTTGAGTAACTGGCTGATGAGTGAGAAGTCCACAGTGGGCCAAGTAAGGTTAAACTCAGAAATCAACAGAGAAACCCACAAATAATTTCAGAGATCAGTTTGATTACATTTTAAACTAGAAAAAAAAAAACAGAAGTTTCGCATGAAAGAGAGATTACCTATAAACGACTATGGTGGCCAAGAATGAAACCTCAAGCTTTCAAAAATATATAGAGGCATGAATGGGCAAAGGAATTGTAAAATGACATTATGAGCTTCAAGAAACAATTAATGGTGGCCCACACTTCATCACCTCACTCAGAAAGCTAAACAGAAACCCATGAATGAAACCAAAATACAGAGAATCTTTTTTTTGCAGAGAGGAGCTCTCTAAAATACAGTGAAGGCCAGTTGAAACAAGAATAGAATAATGGCATACAAGAGGAATTTTT
>JAHRHJ020001250.1:0-28176 GCA_019776745.2 Taxus chinensis
GGGACAAGCTGGCGTCGATAGGAAACGAACATGCGATGAAGAGAATGGGGGAATAAAAAGGTGGAGAAGGGATAGGAGAAGGGGTAAGCGTAACGGTTGAGTCAGGAGCAAATTACAATTTTAAAAGAGAAGTAAGAAATTGATCTAGGCAAAATAAAAATCGTGAAATTGGCTAAGTCCTGCTTCAAGGTCACCTTTGGGGACGTGTGGGACAGAAATACCGCGGATCACTGAAACCCTCCAGGCGCCCGCTAAGCATTTGGGACAATCGGGCCAGAAGTACGCGGTGGGCGCGAGAAGCCGATCCGGCAGAAAGAGAGAAAAATTGACTCCTGCTGAGCGGGAAAGTTTCGGGACAAGAGTAACGAAGGACCCAACCTTCTAGGTTCGGCTGAAATGGAACAAATGGTCCGAAAGTAAAAATGGGACAAAAGACCCGAACCATCCAGATCCGGCCGAAATGAGCACAACAAGCCCGCTCAGCAAATGGGACAAATTGGCGCGCTGGGGGCGGGACTTCGGATCGCTGAAGAGCTGAAGCCAATCAGGCCCGCCCACGTGTCATTTTCCGCATGAGGTACAAGTGAAGCCCGGATTTCGGGCGGATCTGAAGTTTTGGCCTCAAACGTTTGGGACATCTGGGACAAAAGACGCGAAGGGGCGCGAAGAGCCTGCACTGTCCGAGGACCAATCGACGCATGACATACGTTAACAAGGGGAAAGGTCCAGAAATAGCGCACATTTCCTACGCAGGGGCCCCACAAGGAACTTTTTCAAAAGAATCCCGCCGAAGTGAGTAGAGAGAATCACGTGACAATCATGCGTGCCCACGTGTCATCTAGGTGTCGAAGTGCGGAATATTTCAAATCCGTTTTGGTCTGTTCCGTTTCCCTAAATTCTTAGATCGCCATATCTTTTGATCCAGAGCTCGGATTTGCACGTTCTTTTCTATCAACGAAAGATGTTTAACTTCTCTGAATGATTCTGGGATCAATCTCAAGTTTTGGGTGTGTCTAGAGAGAGAAAATCGAGAAACATCTCTGACGCATGATAATGGCCAGAGGCGACGTTTCAACAACCTGTTTTTAATGCTAATGGGGTCCCCCAAAAAAAAAACCATTTCTTTCTCAGCACGACCAGAAGTGACATTTCATCAGCGGCCAAATTATGCAAATGGGTCACATTCCTTCCCTCCAAATCGGTGAAAATATTGCAGGGGTCATGGGTTGGTAAGGTATCCGCATACCGTTTTAATGCATATGCAGTCAATGAGGAATGGCCGTTGCACGTTTTTCCCACTTCCTTTCCCCTGGGCTTGACCCAGGCAATGTAAAAAGCCAGATTTTCGCTAAACAAAACACGTTTGTTCATCTTTTCTGCTCGGCCCTCCCTTCTTTTCTTCTCTAGGTTGAAAATTGAGTTTGAACCTCCTTCCTGCTCTTAATGGCGTTTTTGCCTCTTAACCAAGGTAATGATGTTCTGGCAAACTTCTTAGCAACAAAAACGTGTTTTGTGTGCATCTGTCATCCGTGCCCTCATTTTTGCCTGTTCTTCTTCTTACCTCTCTTCATTGCAGGTATTTGTGCATGTTTGAAATGTCATTTTCAGGTTTGGAGCTGTGTTTTCATGGAGTTTTGGGGACATTTTTTCTGTGTGAAATCTATCCTTGGGCCTGTGATGCATCTGTCCATCCTTCCCATTGCTTCACCTCTCTCGTTCCATGGCAGTTTTGTAGATGTTTAATCAACATTCTCCTTTCTCTGTGTATCATCACCGTTTTATGTAGTCTTTTTTTGTTTTCTCCCTTCTCTCCCCCCTCTCTTCTCTCTCTGTCGCCTTGGCAGTTAGATTAGGATAGATTAGCTTTCCTTGCACTGGAATACTTGTGGTAAGGTAGTTTTAGGTTCAGGGAACCACCTTCTCTCTCTGGAGATTCCTCTCTCGTTTCACACGTCCCACGCTTGGAGAGAGGTTGCCATGTTTGTGCAATCACAACTTGATCCTGAACATCCACCTAGAATCCTGATGTGCTCCCAGTGGTGCTTGTGATGTTGCATCACAATCTTTCTTGAAAGAGTGCTAAAGAAGAAAAAGGACGAGCTTTCCAAATGACTTTTAATCATAACTGCCTGGCTGACCTCTCCCCCTTTTACAGTTTATTTTATTTACTGTTTGGAAGTAAGCAGAACATTCTACATCGATTCTGCCTACTGTTTTACAATGTTGGTTTCTCTTTTTCCCTGTTATTCCTTTGAATGGTGGTTTTCTGTAGAAATAGTATGGATCGCGAATGAGGTTTATAACTTTTCCTTGTATTGTTATATTAATGTAGAACATGGCTTGAAAATGGGAATTTTCTTGGAAGACTATGTTTTTCTTTTAATGTGGTTTGATAACGATATAAACCCCTTTAGAATTGGGGGCTTCTAATTGGAGAGTCATACTAGATTAATTGGTCTTTCTAGACAGCTCCATCTGAGTCATTCGATTATCATTTACCCTTAGGGATTATGGAAAACCCCTCACTAGGCCCTCTGCTATTATTATTACTATGATCTTATTATTAGATTGGAACCCTCATGAAGCATGTGTTAATGAATTTTCTATGACCTTTACGAATATTTTATGCACGCAAGTCATAATCCTATGTGGATAATTTTTTGGCTTAATTTTTTGAGGCACTACTTCGACCTTTGGATCGGTTAAAGTAATATTGGATACATTGACATTCTTCAATTTTGATTGATTTGTGATACCCTCATTCATACGAATGAGGGCAACGCTTGAAATATAAAATTATAAATTTATCTTATACCTTGACCTTGAAGCTTGTCGAAAGACTTTTGGTAAGAAAACAGATGAATAGGGAAGTTAAGATAACTACCCAAAAATGGAGTCATCCATAGCCTTAAGTAAAGGTGAAAGATACCATAATGGAACTGTGCTTACCATGTATGACAGTAAGGATATAATTCCACCTGAAAATATTTAACTGCATTTTTATAGAACAATTATTAATACCCATAGATTGGGGTATGCAAGTGGAGGTTGAATTAGATAATAGGGTATATTATGTTATCAGGTAACCGGTGAGGATAAATATGTTATTTCAATGCTTGGTTAATGAGTGGAATATTTCAGTTATTTACGATGATTATTATGTTTAGCTAAAAAAAAATTAATACTCACATCTTATTAGGAGTTGAGATAATGTTGATACTTGCATTCATAGTGGCTTGGGTTGCGCTTGCATATCTTAGCTAGTCAAATGTATCTTTGGCATATTACCAACAGATGACAGTATTGTCGGTCATAAGTCATTCTTATGAGTTGGACTCTTTTACTAGAATAAATATATAAAGACATGGAATAAGCAACGAAAAGGACACCTAAATAATAAATGAACCTGTGGGTTGGTGGAATCCTTGTTAATATAATTATAATCTTAAAATTGTGGGATAAATATCCAAACTATACTTACATACCACTGATTATCTATGAAGGTTTGATACTTGGGTAATATCGATGAACAATGTAAGATTGATACTTGTATTTATTATATAAACTTAATGTCGTTGCGTGCTTTTATTTAATTGCAAGATAGTCTTGTTAGACACTTATATATGTGAAGTAGGTCGAGGGTATTAGGTGAGCGTCATTATTATTTACTGTAATTTAAGTATGATTAATTGCATGATTAAGGTTGTATATCTAGTCTCTTGGAATGGTGTTCTTATGTAAGCAGATCTTAAGAAAGTGAACATTAATGAGTACGAAATGCATTATCATGAGATGTGCAGTTAAGTTTTAAATGTATGTTAGAAATTGTTTGATAAAGAGTATTGAAAACTTTCATTTATTTAAATACTGGATGGCATAAGTTATTAGGAGAGGTTTATATCTTATCATGCTCAGTTCTAGAGAACTAACTCTAGATAATATTTGTGTAGATGGATTATGTGAGTAGATTAAAGAAAAGAGTGTAAAAGTTTCATCATTTCAAATTATGAAGTTCTTGTAGAAAGTTCAATGCGGTGTAAATTTTGTAACTTTGCTTGCAAGATTTTAGAAGATCTCTTTCCTTGGTATGTTTGGAAAAACTACGTGGTGAAGTTTTCTTTCCCTTTTGTTGTTAGACTAGTTACTTACCTTGGTGGATATGATATTCAATCATTACATTGGCACAAGTATTGTAAAACCTTGTTTTTTGAGAATAAAGTGTTAAGTCAAAATTCTCTGACACCTTGTAATGATGTGATATAAGTAATATTAAATGGAATGGTTAACCCTTATATAAGTTAACTAAAATATATGTATATTCAGATAAATTAATGTAGAGATGACTTACCTGAGAACAAGAGATTCCTGAAGTACTCAAAGGTGAAACTATCCTTGTAAAGTAAATTTTTTTTATAAATTGATATCCCTAGCTAAACTAGTGAACACTACTCTTTTTTGGTGAACGCCTAAAACAAGCTAAAGAAAAAAAAAATTTAGTTAGTTTCTAATAAGATTTAACAATTAAGAGAAGAAAATTTAGAAACCACACAAAATTATCTCTCAGCCTATTTTAAAGTAAGTAGTTTCCTTTTGATAAACTCCTTCAGTTAAGCCTACGTAAAAGCGTTAATAATTACGTACAAAACCCCAAGCTCCAATTAAACCTTGGTAATAACTAATGACATCTTAAAGAGGAATTTAACTCGACCATAACTCTTTCCTAGGATACTTTGTAAGTTCCTCTTGATTTTGTTGAACACAAATTCTTGTTGTAGCAAGTTAATGAACAAGTTCTAGTAGCGTAGGTGTTAATAGATGGCCTTGTGAAATTAAATTACCCCTTTCTTCAAATAACGAATTAAGCAAATAAATGACAAAATGGAGAAGATTTAAAGATGATTACTTAGTGTAAAGAAAAATAAACTTAGCTTGGTAAAGATGAATTGTAAGAATCATATCTTGAGTCTCCTTGAAAACGTAAGCTAAGAATTGCAAGATGTCTTATTAAAATAAATAACCCTCAAGAATATCTCATTGTGGTTGGCCCTAACTGTAAGTGTGTTTTGTGGTTGGATTTCTATGTTATCATGTCGAAAAGAAAGGTGTATTACCCTTTTGGGTGTGAACGTTTCTGTGCCGACGTTGTGGTCCTCCCCGTAACAAGTGGTTCCTAGTGTTGGTTGTAACCTTGTGACGACATGTTGTGTCATGTTATGTGTCAAAGCAATTCAAAAAAATAAAAAAATCCTGTCTTTTACTGTGTTGTCCATGTGTGTGTTTTTGGGTTGTTTCACTATATGTTCTTTCAATGTTGTAAGATCTATAAAAGTTTGTCATCAGATTGGTAATATCATAATTGATTTATGAAAGATTTTGATTACTCTACTTTTTTATTCCATTGTTCAATAGTTTTCCTTTTTATATTTTTGACAACATAAAAGTCCTTATTAATAGCCATTTTTTTTTCTTGCATCATTTGATGCAAGATCATCAACAAATATCTATAAAAAACTAGCATCGAAGAAGGATAGAATGTTTGCTGAGAAGGTATTCTGCGAAGTAGTAGCTCTGACTAAGGAACCCATTTCCCTAATGTTTTTCTTGATTTAGTAAATTTTAATCAAGCTTGACACTTGCTTGAATGTCTTACCCTTGTTGGTTGTATTTTTATGGTTGAGTCCCTCCGGAGAGTCTTCTTAAAGAATGTGTTCATAACCACTGACAATCCTATGGTGTTAAGCATTAAGGTGTCAAAAATTTAACCAAGGTTTTTTCCCAAGATTTCATTTCAACAATATTTCTAAGGTCACTGTGAATCACAACCAGTGGTTTATTCATAGAAGTTTGTTCACTATTTGTTATTAAACATGAGATTCCAAGTGTTGGAATAATATAAACTCAAAATCCTAGTCTTAGTTAAGTTCCTTAGTCTGCCTCTTCCACTTTGGGGATTTTTTGAACTCATCAAACTACTAGGGAAGTTCATCCTCCCAGAGCAACCCAACTTATATGCAACCCATCCTAAAAAATGTGTTTAAATTGAATTTGATCCAGCTAAAGACCTCAAGGAAACCATGAATATCTAGATTAGTGAAACTTGATTATCACAACACATGTTTTTAAATTAACCTATGCAATTCATTCTTTTATTGCCAAACATTAGAAAACATGATTAAGGAATTTCCTTTACTAACCATAACCTCCATAGGAAAAACGCTCAATAAAATCCAAATCCCATGATGATGCATTTTATGAGTGGAATGCACTCACGAATAATAAAATGTCTCTCATGGTGTTGCTTGACCTCCACCGTATTTTTATCACTCTCTTTTCATCATTAAAAAAAATGTTGCACCACCTTTAATTGAATCTTGATCATCTCTCTACCACAACACACTTGTTGCTTCTTCCAATGTGCCGTACATTGTGAGTGTGCATTATCTTATGATTTTTGGCTTCCTTGAAGCTAAGAGTATATGGAAAGAATGGGAGATAATCAAACCTAATCTCATATGGGTTGGGGTTGGCTCCAAATTGGGTATCTAAATTAACTCTCTTTCATTCTCTCACTCTCTCTCTATGGTGGTCCCCCAATCTAAATTTTTTAAATGTACCATGTTTATTGTGCCTTGGATAAAAATATAAGGCTTTATAAAAATGGAATGAATTTTATTGGTGACTTATGTTGTAAGTCTTCTTAACCATGGCTTCCATGGGATATTCTCTAAGCTAAATACCAGCTAAAAGTGAGGATAGTTGATCCATTTAAAATATTATGAATTTCATACCTGAATATTTCCTAAACAAGATCAAAATTTTATCTAGTGTTCCCTAGTGGAGAGATTGGCATTGGCCATTAGCTACCCCTTATGTAAGCAAAAACCCCATATTGTCTACCATTTATTTCTCCTTAGCATATTTTGGGTAATTCACTAAACCACAACACGGACCCCAAATCCAAATATGTTGTTTGGTCCAAAAGATTTGATAATATCTACAAAGTGGATATTGAGCCAAAAATATCTCCGTTCTTTTGTCTACTTGAGTATCAGGGACTCCCAATTAAAGATACGAGTAAATATATGGGGTTTTTTTAATCCCTACTTGTCCTACCTGCCAATGACTATAGTTTGTTAAAAAACTCCTTTTTTTTTTCACATGGTGAATCTATATGGAGGTGGATTTATTACCTTTTCCAACCTTTCATCGATCATGGTTTTACTTGGAAAATTGTTCTCCTAAAGGAATTTTTCTTGATCCCTACAAAATATAAGAATTATTAGAAAAGATTTAGACATGAAAGTTTGTTGCTTATTTGAAAACATAGAATTTTTTACTTATTTTAATAACACTACTATGGATATAGACTTCATTGTCACTAATAACATTATTGTGATCTCCAATGTAATATTTACAATATACGTCCACGTGGAGAATGTTCTCTTGGAATTTGAAATCTTGTAATCCATGCTCTCACATTAGGGGATTATTCCATGCAGTACTAGATATATGTGATATAATTTATTGTGAGACTTCTCCAAATTTGAGTTCAATTTCCAATATTTTTTTAGATGTCACTCCAACACTTGAATAATATTTGAATCTCCACTTCTTGATATCGATGTTGTTCTCTACGATATTAACACCATTCAATCTCTTATAGTAGTGGATTTATTTTATTTTATTAACTAGTGATTACTATATTGGTGGAAGTTGGTACAGTACCCATGTTTTAGCATAAATTTACATGGTATGGAGTTTTTATTTGTCTAGTACACCAATAAAACGAACATGAAACTAAAGAATAACAATATAAAAATAAATACAAAGATGTTTGGGATCACCATCTCTACATGACCTACTCCTCTGGTATAAGTTCTTGGGGATAAGCCTCATAGTCCTTCACCTCATCCTTCTCAAACATCCATATTCATTTATCCAACTTATCTTACATTGTATTCTTTTCTAATATCATGATTTTATTTCTTATAGGTTTTTATTAATATTCAAACTTTTAATATTTATTGTAGTGCCCACTTCCCTTTGACTCCCCTTTTTTATATTGATCATTAAACTATTGATTATATTATGGACATGATTATGGAATTTATTATACTATGATGTTAGATGTTAAATCATGGATTATTGTTGACTTGATTCAGTTATGATGCATGATGATTTATTAGAGGACATTTTAGATATTGTTTTTTATATACTATTTGACATGGTTATACTATGGATGTTTTTTCAGACATGTGATATTTGGATATTGTGAGTAGACCTATAAATGGAAATTATTTGATGATGATATAGTTGTTGAGTAAAATTACAAATGATCTTGTTGGTTGCTTTAATGTTGTTGTGATCCATATATCTAGATGATTTTGAAGTTTTATTTATATTATTTTTGGATGTTATGATATGGCCATGAGGCCGAAGGAGGTATTCGTGTTTTGCAAATTAAAATATCACAAAAAATATCAGAGGATTACAAACCAACCAGATTGGAATTCTAAATGAATTCAACAAGGTCACCATGGAAACTAGTATTTGTTTGTGTGTGTTTGTGTGTGTTAGGGATTCCCATGGGGGGATAACCTTTAAATGTGACCAAGGGGTTAGGTGTATTTATTTATTAGTTCCTTTGTTTATGTTTTCATGTGTTTATTTTGTGGTGCATTGACCCTTTCATTATTCATTAAATGGTGTGTAATATTGTGAGTAATCATGTTGTTAAGTTAATTAATTAAAAAGCTTCATAAGAAAGTAATTAATATAGTCGTTGGCCTTGAATTAAAGTGTTGTAAGTGATGTGTAAGTTAACTTTTGAGTGTGAAAACACTTCATCGTTTTAGAAATTTGAATTTGTCTTTGAAGGCTGATTTTTTAGGCTTGTGGGACAAGTTAAACTTGTCCCATACCTCTTAAATTCAGTTACCAACCATACCTATTGTTGGAGGGTTGATTTTAGAATTTTATAATGCATTTGTGTAAGTCGAATTGTAGGTTTTAATTAAACTTTTCTTACATGGTTTAATTTCAGTCCTTTGTGGTGTGGGTTGGATTTGAGTATGTAAGTAAACTGTCATATTATTCACCCACCTATTTATTATGCATTAGAGAATGAAGTTGAATATTGGGGGTTGGGGTTGAGGATGTGTGATGTGGCATTGTACATCGATCCACATCATCCTCTTCCCTTCCCTCTTCTATAAAATTCGAATACCTTGCCTTGTTTTGGGTTGCTTCACTTTGGAGACTTCATTCTTAGGTGAATTTCCTTGTCATTTTCAGAGCTCTTGCTTTTGAATAATTTGAACATTGTTGCATGTTTTTTTTTGGTGGATTTTTGGATTGTTTCTTAGAAACAACTATTGTTTGGAACTTGTGAAACTCCATCATGGAGAGGTAAGAGCTTGGATCTTGAAGTCCTCTTCTTTTATGAATGTAAATGTTAATGTGTGAATGTTTTTGCATGATTTTGGGCTGTTGGGTAGATGTCCTAGGAATGGTGTAAGAGAAGACTATGGGGTTTATTTTTTGGAAGGAACAAGTGTGTTTTAGGGAGGTATAAGGGTGGAGGGAGTTAAGATTTGGGATCCACCTTACGAAGAAATAGCTTGCATTTATTTACTCATTATGGGGCACCATAAGAGGATGGGGAGGCATAAGGAAATGAGAGGAATAAGGGGTACTTGGGGGAGGCATAAGGAATGTTAGGGTTTTGATATACTATATTTTGGCAGTTTGTAATTTAGGTAGTGATACCCATGTCCCCTTTTGGGAGGCATAAAAATCATCCCCCATAGTTTCTTGCTCCTTTGCTTGGCTTGTAACCTCAGTAATGTTTGTCATGCTTTATTATCGTGTAGTTATAAAACTCACATTCATTTAGATTGTGTGTTTTATTGTGAAAGGTTGCCTTGTGTTTTCTGGAAGCCTATGCGGCCGATGAAGTTGGATCACTCTTTTTTTGGATTTTGGCGGGGCTTTGGGGCCATGAAGAGGATGACTTTTCTCTCTTCATGTGGATTCTTGTTGGGTGGAGAGTGTTGCCTTTCCCCTACTCTTGTTGTGATCACCAATTATTAAGACTGAGAAATACCATGTTGTTGTTTTGGAGCTTAGAAAAGGATATTTGACAGTCTCATTGTGAATAAATCTATTGTAAGCCTTTCCTCCCACTTTAGTGGAAGATATGTATCAGGGTTCATTTTAAAGACCTCTTGAAATCGGAGGTGGAATACTTGGCGAATATCCCACGGAACAGGTATCCGCCGGAAGGTAAATTTTTTTGGGGGTTGTATGAAAAATTTCCACCTGATTGTCAAGTGGTGAGACAGAAGGCTGGATAGACGCGCGACAGGAATTTTGCTTCGGCGTAAAAAAAAGCAGTAACACGCCTCATGTATTTTTTTTTACGTGCGAACAGCCAAATCTTCTATCCCACATCTGCAAGCCTCCGCCCACAGACTCTACTTTTTCAATCAAACAAATCTCCGTGTCGCGCATCAATAAACTCTGTCTTTGTCGTCCGTGTCTTCTATGGCTCATATCTGTTGTCCTCCTTTTCACACGTTCACTAATCTATAAGGTGTCCACGCGTCACAAAAATAACCCTCATTGATGCCACTCACAGCCGCATTGACGCGCGTCAACAAGTTCCATTGACGCGCATCAACACGTTTGTTACACTCGTCAACAGACTCCTTGACCCGTCAACAACCTTGATGACGCGCGTCATGAGGTCTGTTGACGTGGCGTAAAAATAACCATCATTGACGGTGTCCTACGACCCTCATTGACACACGTCAACAGGTTTTGACATGCGTCAATGAGGTCGTTGATAACGCGCATCGTGAGGGTTATTTGTTTGACGCGCGACAGAAAAATCTCGTTTTCGTGCACCTACACAGCCTCCGCCCCTTGCTTGCCCTCAACGAAAAAATCTTCGTGGGTTCTCATCCAACTCTTGATCATGCGTCTACTATGCTAATATCTGCAGTACTCCTATCGCTTGAACATCCTTCCAGTGTTGCTCGTCACAAATAACCCCATTTTTGTGCATCTAAATACGGGATTTATCAATTGTGGACCAAATGTCAAGTGAATTGTTGGGTTTCTAGCGATTAATCTAGGATTATTAGGGGATATTTTTCACGGTAGGCGAAGCCGACCCCTAAAAAAAGTAAAAGTGTAATTTTTATGCGAAACATTTCCCCTGACCCGCGCCAGAAAATTCACCACTTTTCAAATTTTTCAAAAATGGAATATTCGCCATATTACGACTATTCTCCCCGTAAAAATTATCCCTGATCTGTATATTATTTTTAAGTAATATAATTTGTTTGCATATGCATTGAACTTTGACTGTAAAAAGAGTTATCTCTGTTTTTTGTTTTGTTGGAAAAAAGTTGAAAGAAGGATACACATTTTTAAGTTACATTTTTGGAAATCATAAATGATGTACTACCTTTCAAAATTACATTTGGTATCGAATTGATCCTTTAAAAAGGTCAATGAAATCTCTTTTTGCAAGAAAGAAATGTGTATGAGGATGTAATGCCCCTGGGCATCGGCCTCCACCTGCCCACAGATAAGAGTGGGAGCAGAACTCTGGAATCCTCCCTTAACCCCCCCTCACCCTGCAGGCTGTCTTTCCACCGCATATTTTCTTTCCGCCCTTTGCTGAGGGAGACGGAGGGGTGGGGAGTCACGTTTTTTTTTCTACAAAACCATGGATCTCTTCTTGATTCTCTTCAATGGCGTGTAGGTGGAGTGATGGGGGCATTTCTCTTGGAACTGCGTGTGGCTGTGGAGGGCGTTCTCCTGGTTGCGTGGGTGTTGCTTAATGTTCGTTCTTCTCCCTTGCAAACAGCCTGTACAGTAACTAGCCCAGTGCAGACCTTTGGGGCAAGGTTGGTTAAGCTTTTGAGCGCTTCCAAAATAGCAGGTCGTCCAACTTTGGCGTTCTGTTCGTAGAGACTACATTCTCAAATTCGGGATTCTACTTAAGTCTCTGGAAAGAGGATCTCTGGATGCGGACCTGTTTCAGATCAAATATTCATGAAGCAAACGATTTTCTTTTGCAAATTTTATATGGGTCTTCTTATCTTCTTCAACAGTCAGTGAGTCGGCAGTCATAAAGGTTTTTTTCTGTTGGAGTTATCACACCTTACAGCTACAGCTTAATATGTTTGCACCGAAGTTTGATGGCTATCCCATCCCCGACTGATTCAGGAAAAGGTTATAGAATCCTATTGTGTAGATGCCTTTCATTCAAAATCCAGAGTGATTGTATTCTTTATGTCTTAGTGTCAGTCTTCAATCTCGGGTTGGCTTTGTATCTGTTGTTCACCACATGAAAACCATATCTATCTCCTAACAGCTTATTCTTCATTGGGTAATTTGCATGAATAATCTTTTGAATTATAAATGTGTCCGATCCTAACAGTGATTGGGTGAAATAGCTCTGGGATTGTATATCCGTTTAAAAATATTATTGCGTTGTTGGCTTCTTTGAGATTGATTAAATGTATTGTTGGAAATTTTGTGTTTCTCTATTTTTGGATGAATGAAAAAAATGTAACCTATATTTGGGCTACCAGTTATATTTATTAGAAATGCTCTGTATTTCTTGCTCGCTGTCCCTTCTTTCTTCTGGTGTTAGCAATGCAGAGGTTGAATTTTGAGGAGCAAAAAATATTTACTGAGTTTTTTGGGAGAAGCCCACCTTTGATGTTGTGAGCTGCTCTCTGTATCTGGGCCTTGTGGGATGCATTGCCCGTCTATTATATATGTAGTCCAAGAGCTATATTTGGTGGACTTTGCTGCTATAAGGCTTCTATGAGTTTCAGGGTCCCAGAGACCATTTCATGTCTCTTATAAGGATTCATGCTTTTTAATTATAACAGCTGGATTTGCAGAGGAAGATGGAATATGATTGCAGAGTGCACATCTATACTCATCCAAGGATCAGGCCTTTGAACCTATTGATGAGGATGCAGCTCATTCAATGTTGCTGATGTTGATCCGTTCAATAATATCAATCAGATCAATATTCTAATCCTCCTACTCATCAACATCGTCTGGATGATAACATATGTTCAAAAGACAGACACAAGCACTTCCGAGAACCCCTCCACTCCATCTGATCACAATAGACAATGACCTCATGGAAGAGAACGTAATGATATGTAATCAGGTCAATTCAAAGTGAGCCGAAGTACAAAGTGTCAACAAAAGTTACCAACCACTCTAGCACCGCCAGCACTGAAATGCCCTCAATCATTAGCAATGGACATGACCCAGCATGGATCCAAAACGGATCAATTAAATTGTTTTTTTAAAAGCGAATAAAAAAAAAAAAAAAAAGGAACTCTGCCGAAAGATCTAGAATAGAAACTGGCAATACTTTTCAAAGCTTGAACGAAGTGGGTCACTCTGCCTTGCAGATAGAAAGTATCCAGTGTCCCTCAAGTGAAATTTCTGGATCATCCAAAGAGTTATGATGAATGTTGATACCATTGCTTTGAAGAGCAAAAATTGCTGCTCTTGCACAAGACAAGCTTTTTAAGGATGCACACTGTTACGCATTAAAAAGGAGGTGTCAAGGCTAAGATAACTATATCACTAGCCTCACAACTTTACAAAAGAACTGCATGCATTCCTCAAACAGGGGCATATGACTTCAACAGCACAATCATTTGGTAAGCTAGAGCAGGGTTCATCTTCTATGGATATGGACAAAAACCCGAGCTATTTATCCTTCTCGCATTCATAATTATCCGAAGACTACATCACAGGACCAACCATAGAGAAAAAATGGCTTCCCCACCATCCCAGCCTACAGCCCCTGGTATTTTAGATGTTTGAAAAACAGATATGCCTTCAATCTGCCTTATGAGAGAGCAACAAGAGCTTCGAAGACGAATTATAATCACAGGCATGTTAAAATCTACTCTTGTAATAGTTTTACTACTACCTTCTTTCAATTATCATGAACTCATTTTTTTCCTATGGAATAGCGCCTAGACAAATGTTTTTCGTGTTGTTTATATCGCTGCCTGAATTGTGTTGTTGGTCCTTTCAATGCTCGATCATTTCGCTGGTTTGCTTGATTGTTCTTTCCCCTCCTTATAGCTACTCCTATTTCATATTTGTCTAAATGGGTTACTGCATTTTGAGTGATGCAATCTAGTTCATAGGGAGGAAACATTATGACCTGTTTGCTTATATGAAATCACTCTTTAAAAAGGAATTCTGTGATGGTAGTTATAACTGAAGTTACTAAATTGTAGGTTAAGCCCACATAATCTCTTTTGGTTGAATAATACGTTATTTCTTGTTAAGGGCTCTCCCTGTTTTGCAAAAGGTACATTATAGTGACATTGTGTTCTAAAACTGTTTAAAGGCCTGTGGGCGTCCTTACTTTCCTGTTTAATTTGAAAATGGCATTAAGGGTCGTGTTTCACAGAACTACTGTATCATGGTGACTGTTGTAACCCGTTCTAGAGGATGAATACCTGACCTCTATTTTGGCTCTACGTGTTGAAAGATTACTTAACCTCTTTACCTACTACCCTACCCGGCACCCCCGTGTCAAATCTTGTTTGATTAAAGTAGGGGGAAACTTTAGTAAGTTTTACTGAATGAATCTCTACAATTTTTTATTACTGGACTCAAGCAAGCTATTACTAGCTGGACTGAAACAAAAGTTGTGGTGATCCATTATTGGACTCTTGAACTTGTTTCCTATTAGATGACGCTGATTTCAATTTCAGGATAAATCATAGTGGCTGTTATTTTATCTGTTTGATATTTGCTAGACTTTCCTTTCCCCCTGTAAGCCCACTGGATCGAGTAAAAATTTTTCGCAACTCTTTACCATTGCAATGGATCTCATATAACTTCTAGCCTGAACTAACAACTGCGTAACCTTCTCTGATGGGTATGTGTGTTTGGTTTCTTATTTTTGTTGCTTACACTCGTGGTAGGTCCTTTTTAGTCTGGGCATCTTTGGTGTTTTACCCTCGCGCATAGCGATCCATTTGTTTTTCGAACGCGAATATCTTATACTACTTCAAAACTGGTTACTACAAGGTCCCCCATTTTGGGCCTTGTTAAGGAAATCATTTTTTTTTATACCTTTTTGGCATTTCTGAAATATATAAAAATTATTACCGACTTTTGGGTTTAGCCTTCCCTTACAATTATGAAGAGAAGCTGACGATTAGGATATGATTTGTTGGTGATAAGGCCCCTTTTGTTCCATTTTTAATGCGTTTTGGAAGGGTGGATTAAATTTTTGTTAACTAGTACTACGTTTAAGAAATCCATTAAGGAAGTAGTGGTAAACGTCTTGGTTAAGAACTGAACCTATAGTTATTTCCTTTAAGGAAGGACGCGTCGCAACCATATTACTATAAGCCTCTCCCTGGGAAGAATTGGATAACGTCATTTCTGGTTTCGGTCGCTCGATCATAAATTAGTATGTTTTGTCTTCTCTTTACCCCCTTTAGATGATGGCTTGAGTATTGGATTTCATCTGTAAACCATAGGATCACATGAAGAAATATCAACCCTCTTGACCTTCTTGTTCCTACCCCTAAGGTCTTTCCTTGATTAAATGTAATTTTTTTTCTTACTGGTATTTTGACTTTCTCCTTTGTTGGATGGTTTAGATTTCTCTCTCATGTGATTAATCTGGGAGTTGTGAGTTGGTTTTTAATCATTTTAAATTTAAAACATTCCCTTTCTTGATATTGTTAATGTTTAGCTTACTAGTTGCAAGATGTGTAGTCTTACAGCCCAGTTTCTCGGAATGATTCGATTGTATTTTGACAGATGGATTAATGCGAGTAGAATTAAGGATATAAATTGTAAGGTTTAATCAGTGCTTTTTAATTCCTGTGTAAAAAGTCCAATGTGAGGTATTTTTGTAATAGTGATTGCACAAGGATTTAGAAACCTCTTGCCTTGGGTTGTTTAGGCAGTTGCGTGAAGATGTTATGTGTTCTTCTGTAGTTAACTGGTAACTTATCGTTTTGGAAAATGTTATTCAACTTGCACTGGCTAAGCATTGTAAAACTGGGATCTTGAGAATTAAGTGTTTAATTTAAATCTTTTTTGAGACTCTTGATTGATGTGTTATATGTAAGTTTGTAATGGGGTGGTTTCCTTACAAAGTTACCCTAAAAGTTTTATTCAAGAATATGCTGTCGTTTAGTCCCCTTGTAAACAAACAATATCTTAAGTAATCAAGAATAGAACCATCCTTGCAAAGTGATTTACATAGCGTGTTATCCCTAACTGAATTTCTAGGTAAACACACTCTTTTGTTGAACGCTATACAGTTACTGGAAACAATGGTAGATTCTAATAATTTACAAGTAAGAGAAGATTTGAACCACTAACTTTATCTCTCAGCCTATTCAAATAAGTAGCTTCCTCTTGATAGCTCGTTCGGTGAGCCTAGTTAAGAGCGTTATTTAACACAGTAAAAACCTCAAGCTTCATTAAACCTCAGTAAGAACTAATGACGGCTAAGGGTGAAATTCCATTTGACTTCTCCTTTAACTTTATCCAGGTGTCTTAATCAAATAAAGTAACGCCAATCATTTCTTCTGTGGCTTGCCTGCTGGAGATGCATGTGGCGGGCTTCTATGTTTGTTCTTCAACAAAACAAATTGTCCTTGATAGGTGTGGTCGTTTTCATGGCTGCTATTAATGGCCATCCTTTTAATCGATTTGTTCACAAGAGTTAGTTTAACTTGGTGACTACATGTTGCCCATGTTATTGTCCAGTCAGTAAAAAAAAATAATAGATCCTTCTTTTACTGTGTTATCGTGTTGTGATTTTTGGTCGTTACAAGGAAGTGTAATTTCTATCCTTGGAAAGATGTTAAATTGAAATCAAGATGTATTCTAATCTAGCTTTTGAATAGTTAAATGCTTCGATTACATGTTTTAATATTAATGGGAATGAATCCAATACTTGAAGATGAAAATGGTAATAGATCCTTTAAATTTGATCTCAATTTTGTATTTTCAAACTGGAAAATACTCTTAATCCAAACATGCACAAGTTCGAGGCCTACAACAATGAAATAAGAAACGCATGATTAATTTGAAGTAGTAATGCCCTAAAATAATCCAATTGGAACCAAAATACTTACGGACACTTCTTAGAACTTAGCAAAAAAATAAAAAACTGGGTCTAAACCAGGTTTGAGTTTTTTTGCTATCATAGACTTAAATTTGAAATGCAAATCACCAACAATTTTACGCTTGTCATCTATCCGATCACCTTCCTATGGAAACTCCATGTCTGTTTGATTGTTGAAAGAAAAAGAAGACAAATTTGAAAAAATTTTAAGTAAAATTTACTAGTTTGCACTGTAAAGCATGCATAAAATTTTTCATGATTGACTCAAAATTTTTCAAACCGAATTTAATGAATCTTATGGCAAAGAGAACATTGAGAGATTTCTAGAACGTCCTCGTTTGCCCAAATGATCTTTCTAAATCAAAAGGTATGGTCTTTTTGAAGTTTTCTTCATTCAGCGTTCAAACAAAAAAAATTCTAACTGTGTATTTTTTTTTTGGAAAATTTCCTTGGCAACTTTTTGCGGGTCTGAATTTGTTCCCTAGCTCCGTTAGAAGTTTTTTTTGGAATTTTTTCCTTAATTTTCCCTGCCGTCGTCGGCCCGCAGCTAATTGAGTCTCCATTGGCCCCACTAGGCATTGGTGAGGGGCGGATCCCGTTTTGACTTAGCGCTATCAAAAAATTGTAGGAATTTTTTTTCCAAATTTCTGACCGGCCACAGCCAATCAGGAGCTGCCACATGGCGTTGCGAGGCAATGAACGGAGAGTGATCCATTTTCCGTTCCTAACCTTCCTTTCCTGCGTTTCGAGAATTTTTTGAGAAAAATTTCCAATTTCCCTGAATGCCGCCGCCATAGCCATCAGTAGGTTCCACGGACATCGCGAGGTGTGACGAGGTGTGGGTGATCTTACCCTTTATGTTATGCCCATTGGGCATTAACCTTTTATCCTGCCGCCCTGCTTTACCTCGGTGGCTTAGGAGGCGCCACGGGTCCCTCGCGGACTCGCGGAGCGCGGTGCAAAAGGTGGGCTTTCCGCCCCTTAGGAATTTTGTCTCCCCATAGCACGCATGACCCGCCCCTGGGGGAAAAAGTTTCTCCCCTAGGCCACAGGCCCCCCTTCTTGGGGCATAATGTCACACCCAATGTCCGCCGGCTCATAACTTGAGGAATATGAGGAGTTAGGAGGACTTCTTTATATCACTAGAAAGGTGATGAAATTTCCCATCCAATGAGATGATTTAGGGAAATTTTGAATGCGTTAGTTTTAAGAAAAATCAAGTTAAATCCTTAAATCCTATTAGAGAGTGGGTATGGTGTGGAAATACCCTCTGAACCTTATTGAACCTTCTAACCCTAAATTTTGGATCTTGTGACCTCTAATTATTATTAATTAAAGAAAAGTATATTCTAGTGTATTAGAATTGAGCTTGAACTTGTTAGTGACAACTGTTGTCTTGTAATTTGGTTGTAGACTCTTTTAATTAAAAAAAATTATTCCATAATTTTCCTATCTAATCCTAGGTTGTTCTGTGGGTCTCAAGTGGGTTGTTTTTAACGGGCATCATACACTTCAACACAATATACTGTGTATTTCTTGGATCGAGAGGTTTGGACATGTATGATCTCCACTTTTCTTTTTCCTTCGTTTCAACTCCCGTATTCAATAAATTTAACTTTGCCAACTTATACAAAACAACACTCCCAATATACCCCGTTTTCTTTCATTTCTTCCTCACTTTAAAATTTTCTTCATATTTTATAGTGTATGTTGCCCTTCCTTTTTCTTCTTTTCTTGGGCAGTCCTCAACATTCCTTTCCATTCATATCAACATTACCATTGCATCGTTAGGGTGTGATTGTTAGCACATATAATAAATTGCGCACACACACATATTACTACTACTAAAACATTAAATATACATATGTATATATAATGTGTTAGTAGTATTATTTTATTATATTTTGAAAGGTATTATTGAAAACTTTTGTCATTTAAAAATGGTTTGACGGGCATAAGTGGACGTCGAATTTGATGGTTTGACAGGCATAAACGGCCGTCAAATTTGAAGATGGAATTTTAATTTTGATATGGATGAAAGATATAGATGGAGATTAGTGGGATCTAATCATTATCTTTTACATAGCATACTTTCTAAATTAAATTACAAAAAAACATTATATATGAGGACAATACAATCAAACAAAATATTAAATTTGAGAACAATACAATCAAAACACTCTACAAGTGCCAATCGAACGAGGATTGACATTATTGAGATTGATAGGCTAAATTTGGAAACAAATGGTGTTCAGGATGTCTGTACTTTAAGAAAAGCTGTGTAGATAGTCCTCCGATTGGGAGCTACAAGCTGCATACTATCCACGCGCTCCAAAGTCAGAAGACAGGAACCCAAATCCGAACGGAAGAAGGCTGCGACGCAATCACATTTAGAGAGACATGAATCCTTGCACTGCTCGGACGTTGACGGCGTTGCAGCACTAAAACTGAGGTAGTTGTTTGAGTAATAATCGACGCCTTTCACTTCCACCATCTTCTGTTTTCCGCTGCAGTTCAGATTCAGAGGACGCGGCGGGGAGCAGCCCGCTTCCGGCTGAAATGCTTCCCTCATCGTAAACATGGCGGCCGGGCAACTGCACTGCCCGTTGGAACAAACGCCGTAGGGACCGCAAACAGAGGGCAGGCTGCAGTTGAAGCAGGAGGGAAAGAGCTCGTAGTCCACCGCCCATTCCTGAGGGTTGCTTCCTATTATTCCTCTAATGGGCGTCGCCATGTACGCTCTCAGGTTCCCATCCGAGTCCAGTCTCACAAACCGCAGCCTCGATTCTCCTTTAAATCTGTGGAATGGCAGAGTGTCTGAATAAGCGGTGGGGGAACAGGACGACGACGACCCATTATTCACTGTTGCATTTCCTATGTTCCCGAGAGCAATAAGATTTGCCGAGTAGACTGCCTGAGAAATCACAGATCCAGACGTGCATGGATTCTTAATGTATTGATAGGAGAGACCGGGAAAAGCCCAGACCCAGTAAGGCAGCGACGATTGGGGAGAATCTGCATAGAGCACGAGGCCTCCTTTCTCCGCCGCCAACGAGAATCGTCCTTGAGAGGAATCTGTGGGAGAGGCATTGCTCACCAGCTTCTGCCCGCTTCTGAATATTTGCCCGATCATCAGCGTGTTGGTGGGATGCTCCCAGCTCGACCAAACTGTGGCATCTTCTCCTTGATTTGTGAGATTTGAATTGGAAGTATTGTACAGTACCCAGTTGCCCGTTTCGCCCAAATCCATGGACTCCGCGGAGCCGCCGGAGGACCAAACTGCGGTGCCGTCCGAGTCGAGCAGAACCAGATCGCCCTGAGTATTGCGCAGTACCCGCGCCTTCTCTCCCACCGGTTTGTTTCTGTTGGCGCTCCAGATTTCTGTGCCTTTCGGCGACGAGAAGAAAGGAATGAAAACGATGGAGAGAGTGAAGTTACCTGAGTTGTTGTGGTCGAGAAATCCGAGTGCGCAGTTAGCGTTCGGACTGGTTATGCTATTGCCGGAACTGTCGAGAGCTATTCTGAAGGTGCCCTCCACTGCTGGGCGTTGCGGTAACGTTGCCGTGTTGGAGAGCACGTAGTCCTTCGGCCATATAAACAACGCAGCTCCTGCATTTGTTACCATCAGCAGTGCGAGGATCGCCATTGCCAGTACAGAGCTAAAGCTTGTCATCGTGGTCATGATAATCACGAAATACGCCAATGCAAAAACAAGTAGATTATTAGGTCTTCAATTTATAGGGTGCGGTGAGTTAATTGAAATGTGTTTGGGACCCAATCAAACGCGGTGAGGCGCCCGCCATTGACTCTAAAAACCAGATACAGCTTTACGAGATCTAGAATTCATTATTTCTACGTGCAAGTATCCTATTGTTCTCGACTTGTTGCCGAGTCAAACTAAATAAGCATTAGAGAATCACTTAGTAACTCGAGCATTAGATTATGATTGCATTTTAAAAAAGTTATTGAGCCTACCAATGTTTTAAATCAAGACACATTTATAGTGAAAGGGTTATAGCACTAGCAAATTCTCACCAATGTGCAATGAGCAAACTTCAACATAGGATTTGAATTGATTGTAGATGTGGAAAGTGGTTTTGTTTTATAATGTACATTTAATTGTAAAGTTGTAGAAATAAGTAAACAATTTCTACCAATGTGGGATGAGCGCGCTTACATATAAAGGAAGGGAATTAATTGTAGATGTGGAAAGTCGCTGTCTTATGATACACGTTTAATTGTGAAGTTGTAAAATAAAAAAAGTGAAAACCATCAATTTTTTTTTTAGAATCAAAATCTTTGAAAAAACATTTTAGAATTAACCATATAAAGTGATATATGTTGACTTGCAAATCTAAAGATAGTCATTAGTAACATGTAATACAAAATAAGGCTTTATGGTGACACGAAATAGATCTAGAAAAATTAGTGAAAACTTGGCACCCTCACCATAATCATATTATTCCTAAAAATGCACAATTAGAACCATATCAACATGTTTTTTACAATGATTAAAAACTACTAAATCAAATTAATAAATTTGGCCCTCCACTCCTATGCTCTAAAACACTCACTTGTTTTTCCATAAATTGTTTCGAGTCACTCGAAATCGAATCTCCTTCTAAACCCTAAGATCATCTTGTAATACCTTGGGGAACAATACAAAATAGGTGATTGATTAGGTGCCTATCTTAATTAAAATTTCTTTAAAAAATAACTCTTGAAATCAACATAACTCAATGTAGTTCAACAAGGAATTCAATATATAATAATGCATATGTTACAATCCACATTTGTAAAGGATGCAACATGTAGTACATGTGTTGTAAGCTCTTCTCTAAATGTTTGATTTTTTGTTGTTGAAGGCATAGATTTAATCCAGTCTCCTTTAGCTTAGATGCCAAGTTTGAGGGGTATCCATTCGGCCAATGTCACCCGGGGCACAATCCCGACCTCATCCCTTTTTTATATGGGTATATCTTGGGAGTGGAAGGCTGGTGGATGGCTAGGCAACACCTTTTACACCATCATCCACACCGTTGAACCACAACCAATTCGATAAATTTTTGAACTTTGATTTTAACATAAGAATAATTTTGAAATAAAATAATTTCCCTACTTTTAAAATTTCAATGTATAATTCTTGTGCAAATATATATTTTTTAAATTTAAATATATTTCTAAATGTATGAAATTCAAATAAGATATTATATTTACACAAACCATTAGGCACACATATATTTGCCAACTAAATATAACCAGACTTGTATACTCATTTAAAATTAATATTATATATCTACACAAATCATACCAACTAGAGGATAATATGATTTGGGTTAAAAAATAAAATCTCTACAATTGTTTGAGCATTAATTCCATTAACAATTCTTAGATATTAAATCATGAAAATGTTGCAAAGCTAGGTGAAATTATTAGAACATGTCCAATAACAAAAGAGTCATTATTTCTAAATAATTATAATATTTAATAAAAAACTTATATTACAATTTCATAAAATAAATTGTACAAACTTCATATTTTCTCACTATTTTAGTGTATTTAGTCTATGCTTATAGTATTAAGTAAAAAATCACCAAATCTTTTTAGACAAGGAAATTCATCATCAACAAGAAAGCTCTTTATAGGAAGCAATTGTAGATCAGATTAAAATAATTTTGTTAATGCGAATTGGAAGGGGTTGTTAGTAATATTTGCACTTAAAAAATAGCAAAATATTGGAAAACCCAATTATTATATCTTATAACAAACAATATTTTCTTATAGTCAAGTGAGATGCATATCTTCCAAAAATCTATATATTTCTAATATAATATCCCCGTATCTTTTTTATGTTCAGTTTATACTTTAACATTTTTGTAACAAGTTTTCATACTTTTAGCTATCATCGTCTAATTCAAACCCATATTCATATATGCACTCTCTCAATAATGACCTTGATAAATTTGACAAAATAAATTGGCAATGTGATATGAAAATATACATTTGTAAAGAAATGAATCAATTTGTAACGTTTTATCCATGTACTTTTTTTGGACAGTTTTTTTTCACAATCATCACCAAAGAAAAGTGTCAAAGAGTTAATTTCCTCTATAATGTTTCTTAGAAAATACCAAGTAGAAATTATCTTGCATGTAATAGATACATGTTGGTGATGTAAGTTCACGAGTCCAAGTATTTCTAACATTATCATCATCTTTGTCCTCATTTTTGGAAGGTCATTTTAAATTAGAGTGGCATTAATTTTATTGACAATAGGAAGAACACTAAAGAAACGGTCCTAATCTTTATTTAAGAAGACATTCTTGTCGAAGTATAATAATTTCTTACATAATTCTTGCAATTATTTCATGATTATTTCATAGTGATATTTGCACATACATTTCTTTCAAGAAAAGGGGTTTTATATTCTATACACCATTTTCTCTCCACATTAATAGTGTTTGTTTCTTTTACATTTTGAAGAAATGTCCTTTGTATCTTACAAACATTCAATGGAAAATTTATGACCACGCTTGTAAACCAAAATTGATTTATTCATTAATAAATTAGGCCTACTTTACGGAAATGCTAATCAAAGATCACAATCTTATCTTCAAGATTTGTCAGCATGGTAATACATTTAAGGAAAGAATTCAATGTGGTGAACATTTTGGAACACACCCATATTTCAAAGACATATATCATGGACAAAATATATTATTTTGTCATGTGATTGCATCTTTTTTAAATAATGCTTAGTTAAATTATTTTTTCAAATTTTTAAGCTATGTCATATATTGATTGCATCTTTTTAAACCAATGTTGAGTTAAACGAATTTTTAAAAATATGTCTGGTTGATCTTGAAATGCAACTAATTTCACAAAGAGAAAATATGTATATGATTGTCTTCTATTTTTTGTATTTTTTAATATATAAAGGTTCAACTTAGATTACATTAAGTAGGTATAGTCTTGTGGATTGTGTATTTAATATGGTGTAATGAATTTCCAACTCCTTTTTCATATTTTTTTAATGAACTACTAATTGCGAGGTTTTTTGATCCATATAGTTGTGTGGCATCGATTTCCATTTTCTAATTTTTGTAGAATTGGTTTAATTTAGCATCACATTTTGAAATTCCCGTATTTCATATTTTGAGCTTTTGTATCGATTTAGAAATGAGGATTTATATTGTAGATGATTTTTTTTTATGTAGGATCTTAATAAAATGCACCAGTGCAATCTTTTCTATGTAAGATGCATATATAATAAGTATACCTTATGCAAATTTCAAAAAAATAAAAGATTATTTGTCATAGAACGTTTTGGGTCGTGAATATACTGTTATGTGCCTAATTGTTATTGTATCACATATTTATAATTCAAAATTAAAAATAATAAACAACTATTGAAGATAGAGTTCATTTCCCTCCATTTTACTAACATGACACAACATGACATGTTAGTACTATACACTTGACATGTCACAATGTGTTATGTGGTTTCTATGACATGGATATCATGAAAATTTTGCAAACAACATCATGTATACTCCTCCACATCTATTTGAGAAGGTGGAAAAACAACCTTATCTTGAGAATGGGCTATAATGAAAGGATGCATTTTCTATATGCTAGACCAAAATAGAGAGAACAAATGTTTTATAAAAAAATTGCTATGAAAATTGTTCTAATTCCATAAGCATGCACTCTATGAGATAGAATTTGGGTGCAACATAGAAAATATTAACGAAATGAGTAGAATAATGAATGCAACATCATAAACACAAAATGAAACACAAGTAGAAGTGATTTTTGTAATGAAAATGTCTTTTGTTGTGATAAGGACATGCACGCAATGCTCTAAATATAGATTGTGTTTTCTATCCCATGCTACTTTCTACTTTTATTTTGCTTCGAATGTTGCACAAATAATAATTTACAAAAGGAAAGTATATCGAACATGTTTTCTAGCCCAAAATTTTGACTACTTTTATTTCACCTCAAATAGTCCAAGAATTCAAAAAAACAAAGACAAAATACCAACATAAAATAGAGAAATGGTTTTTTAACTTTAGAAAACCAAAAATCTTAAAATTGGACACAAACATTAATTCAAGCACATGTTTTCTCACTGATATTTTTATCTTATATTATTTTTCCTAAAATATTCAACAAATTCAAACAAGTAAAAAGAAAACACTGACATGAAAAAAGATTCTACTTTTCAAATAAAAAATCTTGAATAGAACATAGAAAAACCGAGTCTAACAATGTGACCATTATAAAACAAGAGGAAATAAACTCTGTACTGATTCAAATACATATACAACAACTATCTTAATAGAAACAAAAAACTAACATCAACACAATAAGAAAGATAACAAATATAGGGACAAAGTTATGCCAAATACCAATACACTTATATTGCTCCATAGACTTGCAAAACAATACAAAGGGAAGTCACTTGCTATTATTGAAAACACACATTCCAAGAGATGAAAATATCTTATATGTTCCTAACATCAACATATAACCACAACCTTTATTGAAAAGTAGTGATTTTGCTACAACAAACGCACATCAATAGAAATAGGAAACAAACTTTACCAGATTCAATAAGAACGAAAAATAAAGACATTTTCTATTGGGATTACACATGTACTTTGTATTCAATATTATTATCATCTTTGCATCGCCACTAACTCCCATTTTAAAAAGAAACACTCTTTACGAGGAAAAGGCAAAGGGGTTGAGATAGATGTAGTTTATATGAAACCATGGATAGCTACCGTGTTAAGTCAATAATCTCATGCGCCTAAACGAAAAAAAACAATAGAACAGTCTTCATACATTCAGTATCCCCAATATATATGGCTTGCCAGGCGATGCATGACTGTCAATATTTTGAATTGTATGGTCAATGGCTGGCGAATCCACGCGTTCGATTACGTACTCAAATGACAATCTCGTCGTCCTATCAATATATTCTTTTATGTTAATTGTATTCCCGAGTCCTCGCACTCCATTAGTTGGCGACCTAAGTATTTCTTATTACTAACAATCTGCACTTGTTCTTGCTTTGGCGTATTTTGTGATTGAATTTTTTATTTCTTGATCATGAGGAGTCATTGCATTTTATAATTTTACGCTCAGTTTCTCTATAATAACCGCAAGATGACGATTCTTCACGACGACGACTACGATCTTGTTGTCACAAACGTCAACCCGAATGCGACTAACTTTTTTTTTTTTTGAAGGGTGGTGCCCGCATGTAGGCCGAGAAACTACAAAATTCCACGATAATTCTCCCCAAGGTAAGTATTGAAATTTATCTTCATTTGAACATTTCACTAAAGTAAGAGGGTCCGTCTTTTTTGAGTTATTAGTCAATGTCTATGATGCGTAATAACAATTTTTCTGAATGTTAACCCAGAGTTGATAAGATTTAATTTTGAAGTGATACACTTAACCACTCAATTTTATTTTTATTTTATTATTCAGTTTATCTTACGTATCTCGTGATTATATATATATAATATATTATATATATATAAAGGAATTACCTATTACTAAATAATTTGGGCACTAATTTTATTTATTGCATTGTGAATGATTTTATATGTTTTAGATTACATACTCTACCTATTTATATCTAGTATGATTATTAATATTAAATTTTGGTACATATCAACCACTATTATCTTATATATTATTATACTTAACTAACCTACCTAGTTATACGTGTTTTTCATTAACTTGCAAGTAAACATTTCAACTTATTGCCTAATTATTATTGGTTGGGTGGAGCATGGGTGGCTCACACCACCTGGCCAAAACCATTAAGACTTTCATTCCTTTGACGTGCAGCCACTCCAACTGGCCGCATATCCTTCATTGAATTCCCTTTATTAATTTTTGCAAATCATATGATTTCACATCGGCCTGCTGTGTGCTTCTGTCCCGCTGTCGGGAAACAGTATGGTGTCGAAGATTAAGCTATGGTGCGTGAGATTACTGGAGAGTAAAAACGAGCTAGCATGGAATATGGCAAGCATTTTTGATTGATTGTTTTTTTGTCCCTGGACGTAAGGAGATCTGGTGGAGATAGATGAAGCTACAAATATTGTAAGATTTGACTTTAGGGTAGCACAGATAGGGAAATAAGGTTATAAATTAATAGTATCGTGGAAATGCTGTGAAACGGAATTATAAACGGGACAGAGTAGTAGAATTTTGTTCAAATCGATTATAAAAGCTGCCCATTGTTTTTTTTCACCGTGACCATACCTGGGTGACATTGAGGTCGCTCGCAAAGTATTCAAGTCGTCGTAGTGGGTTGAAATCCCATACTACGGTATTGCCCGAAGTTGGCGGTGATGTTGACTAGGGTAAATCTCATCGATTATCCCTAATATAATCATCTTCTGGTTGTTATATGTTTTGAATACTCAAAATATATGAACTATGTCACACGAAAGAATTTGGTGGAGTCGTCGAAGTCTGGGTCGCATATCATCGTCTTGATTGAATTACCTGATTTGGAACTAGTTTGAGCTTTGCCGAAATCCTAGGGCCATTTTAGCTAAGTTTAAAAGTAATACAACGTGGCGAGGAATGGAGGAGCAAACTCGAATAGGATATTGAATCCAGAGACCTCAACGTTTTAACTGCTCTTTGCAGAAATTCAAGAAGCCATTTTTTTTGCAAATATAGGCACGCCTCATACATCGGGTTTATTCATTTTCTTGATATTATTTACGTGGCTGTGTTTATATAATGACATACTTTATTCCATAAAGGTAATATTAATGGTATGTTGTTATTATGAACATCTAATTTAATAGTAATCCATTAGTTTTCATAATATTAATATGAAATAATATTTAAAATAATTAGTTTCCTTATTAATGCTTAAGGAGTATGATAAGGTCTTAATAAGTTCAAGCTTTCATTAAAATTTCCTTCTCCACCTTCAATAAACCTGCATGGGATTTCAAATAGATTAA
>JAHRHJ020001251.1:0-28144 GCA_019776745.2 Taxus chinensis
GTCACTCAACAACAACCATTTTCTTATAATTTTCAATGATGGTCAAACAATACAAGTTTCCAATTCAAATGACAAAGTCCACAATACTTAAAGACAACCATTAAGCCTCTTTTAATTTTCCACTGCGTTAACAATAGTTGAACAACATAAACAGGTTTCGAGCAGGATTCTCAATTGAGGTTGATGAAAAAGTCACAAATCTATCCCATCTACACGCAAACTCCATCTGCAGTCAAATTCTCTACAAGAGTCAGTTCACACTAGAGACTGAGAAATAATGCTACACAAACCCACCATAACTGTTATCTATCAATCTCATGAAAAAGCACTTTATTACAATAATTTGGTCAACCTCTAAACACTATCACCTTCAAGTTATGATAAGTTTTCCACCATGCCAAACAAGAAGAGACATGTACTTCCGTTAAGGGAGTAAAGAAAAGATCAAAACGAAATATAACAACCCGAAGATAAAGGCCCTTCCCCTATAGGGAATAACGCATCTACAAAGCAAGATTCCCATCAAGCAAGTAATTAAACCAATAATTACAAGATTAAGATTTGATATATACACCCACCATCTAGCAATTTATCAAGGTAAACCAAACGCATAGACTAATTAAAATTTTCTAAAAGACAAGAGTGATCGGCCCAAGAACAGGAACCACGGGTTTCAGAAATTAACACAAAAGGCCATGTATGATTGAGTTTTCAACTGAATCAATTAGAGTATACGTACAACATAAGTTTTTAAAGTGAGGCAAGAGTACTAGTTTGCCATTAACTACCAAGATTTCCAATCATACAAGAAGGGTCAAAGTCTTACAGGGTAGTAGCAGACACGCAGAGAAGAAGGGGTTCCATCCACCAAGCTCGTATACAATATGTCCATCAAAAATTTTTATAACACAAAAGATTTGCAAACCTCCAACTCCAAACTAATGTTTGGTTATTTAAAATAAATTACCCATATCCCAAAACAAACATATTTAACGTGACCGGACGCAACCCTGTAACACAGTCACAAAACCGTCGCACAATAGATCCAAACATATTTCTAAGTGACATCATCAAATAACAAACCTTCCCGCTATGAATTCCATAAGATTACAATAAAGCTGAGTTTTTTTTGCGAAGATTAATCACATTTAAGGAAATTCCATCACAAAACTATTCGTAATTACGTACATAAAACCGACAAGATTAATTAATAGCACTAACAAACTTCCAAGGAAAAATAATGCAAGTTGAGTGAAAAATAGAATAGTGCCATCAGCAATAATTCGGAGAGGGGCATTAGACAAACCATTCTAGTGTCACGGTACTGGATTCGCACACTGAAACCCAAGCTTAGTTGATCCGGAAAGCTAGTTTATGGTTAAAGTTGATAGGGATGGTCAGGTACGTCTTGAAGGATGGCTTAAAGCCTAGAACCAGATGAAATGATAGGATAAGCGTCTCAACACGGTGGACGGACAAAAACTGCATTACACACCAACTTTTCATTCTACCAGTTTTATACCAAAACTCTAAGCAGCTAGACAACGCATTGCTCACACATCCTAAAACTTTATTCTCGATGCCATAAGGGTTATCAAAGGGACTTGCGAAGGGCAACAAAAAAACATCAAAAGACAAAACCTGGTGAGGGAGCTTAGAGTTATCGTACTTAAGCCATAAAGATCGAAAATACCTAGTTGATCAAATAATAACTTGAGAAAAACTCAATCGTAGAGAAGATTAACATAAACAAACAGTATGAAGGTCTACATTCGAGTAAGAGAAACATAAAAATTAAGGGAGAGGAACACGCATCTTTGACCCACATATGTCAACGATAAAAGCTAAAACAAGAAGAAACAGCAGAGGAAAATATCCCATCATGACATCCACTGACAATGCAATGCAAGGAAAAGTGGTTCGATGTCACAATAATTTTAAATAAAATAAACAGTAGAAAAGTGTAGAATATCTTCTGTGTCTCCAGCTTCAAACAGGTCGTAAAGACTCTGCAGGGTAGCCTAAGATGTAGGTACTAGAATCCGGGTGCCAACCAGTTCTAGGGTCCACATTTCAGCGATCCGCGAGCCATGTGATTGAAGAGGGATTTTTGTCAAAACAGTTCACGAGCATTCGGTATCTGAAGTGAATCAATGCACTTGTCGCAAACCATTGCGTTTCATTGAGCTTTTACGTTTGTGGGATCTGAAAACCAACTCACATTACCCTATACGGAATACCACAAACACAAGGATCTACAAAAAGCGGGAGAGATATTTTCAGAGAAGAACCTAGCATGTGTAGAACGCCAAAGGTTGTAGGGGATGGATTTACCCAAGTACTCAGATTTGTTTCAGACTCCCATGCCGCCTCAAAAACAAACCATTCCAAAAAAACATATCATTGCATCCTTGCTGTCCTTTGGGCCATATTTCACTCAGCATTTTGTAAACAGTTTGGGTGTCTATGCGTGCTTTCCACTTTGCTAAGGATCTTACACGCCCAGCAAAACAAAGCATGTGACACAGCCTGTCCCTCTCATTATTTTCCAAGTTTCCAAGGGGTCCAACCCACCCATTGTCCAAAACCCAACAATCCTTGTTGTCAAAAGACCACATTTCTTCAAGTTTTGCCCAAACCATATGAACACTTGATGAGCATCTAGATCAGGAGTAAAAACCGTCTTTAAGGGACAGTTATGTGCACACGGACACTAGCGATACAACAAGCAACAAAAATATCTTCTTTCAAAAGCATTGGAGACGTCCATGCCTGTCAAAACACTCACATTTGGTATAGGCGTGGAGATGCTATCAAAGGTGTGGAGTTGGGATTTAACCTGCTCTTTGCATTTGCTTGTAAGTTTATAAAGCAATTTCAACAATCCATAAGATACAGAGCCTGACAGAGTAGGACCACAAAACACACCCTCACAGACCCAAAGGCCAACAATTGCAATACTATCAAGATAATATGGCCACAAACACCCTGCCCAAAGAAATGAAAATAGATGGGTTAACAACATCAGATTCAGAAGTAAGATTTCAGAAGCGAAGCAATTCTTCACTTCTGCTTATGCTTTCTGTCTAAAGGCTGCCAGAGGCAGCATGTAACCACGTTGAGCAAAAGAATGCATCTCCATCATACCCAAAGGAACACATTCCTGTCCAAGAATCAGGTTGCTCCATCTTAGTCCCACATGCATATACAATAGCCATATCCCTAACCAAAACCCCCAGTAAGCTGTATGAGCAGGATTTCAGCGTCTTTTTTTTTTTTTTCCAGCTTGTAGGTTGATAATTCCACAGAAACCTTTATGCGAAACAATTAGTGAATAGTTGAGAAGCTCACTATAATTGCAAAGAAAATGTGGATTCAAGAATATTCTGAAATGTAACAGACCCACCATATGCGATCTTCCTTTCCATGAGTTACATCGTAGAAACAAGCAAGGTCTCAGTAGAGAATCTTTGCAAATAATTTTCATCAGGTCTCCTGGTAACACTCTCACGGTCACAAAGTCAATTTGAAGAAATATCTTGAAGGAGAATCCTGAATTTGAGGATGCAGTCGATACTAACCAGATAACAACATAGTTGGACGACATGCTTGTTGAGGCGCTCACGGAAGGCTCTACTATTACCTGCAAGTGCCTGATGACTGACTATTTACTGTGCAGGCGTGGCTAAGGATGCCACGACCAGAACCACCCAGCAGCACCCACTGAAAGGAGAGGTTAACACGCCTACTAGCCTGTAGCTTCATCTAAACCACAATCAAACCCAGTATTCAAGCAAAAACCAAGGGGCAGAGGGAAACGTGCCCACGAGGGAAAGAAAAAAATGCCCAACGCAGAGGGGAAGAAGCAAAAAGAAAAAGAGAAGGTTCGTGAAGCAGGTAACAGGAACAAAACCTGCGTAAACAAGGGACAAAGAGACATCAAACACGTATCCATCCTTCCAACGCATGCAGCCAAGAAAAAAACTGCAACAACACCCACTTATACGCATTGAAAGAGAATAAAAAAAGAGATATCGTGAGGCAAGTAAAGACTCCACCGACTTCCACTGCCTCACGCCCAAACAGGAGAGTTACAGCTCATTAAGATATTGACAAGAAATGCACCCATCCTGACAGATACCAGGGGAAAAGTACGCTTCCACCACTACCAAAAGAATAAAAAATACAATCTATATCTCCTCATGTATAGCTTGTCATCTATAAACAAAGTGGGAGGAAAAGCAATGGAGAAACAATAAGTTTCACCTCATAATTAAGCATGCAACGAGGAACTATTAGCATACTAATGCAGCCACCTCATCCTACTCGATCCTTTTACCTATCTATGCAGCTCTTTTGTTTTTTGTGGGTTTTACGTCATTTTTTTTTTGGTGCTCTTGTATTTTGAGTTGGAGGATTTTGGGGAATTCCTTGTTGTTTCCTTGGAGTTGTTGGAGTTGGAGTTGAAGGAGGCTTGGAGTGTGTTTCTTGACACGATTTACCTGGGTAAAGGTAGGAGCTATATTTTTTAATTGGTTATTTTTATTTGTGTGTTTTCTTATAGGTATATTTTTTGCATGCTTGTTGGGCTTTGGGGCTAGAATGCCTAAGGATGAGTGTAGGAGAAGGCTATGAGGATCTACATGTAGGGAGGTATAGAGGTATTTCATTTTTGGGAGGGATTTCAGGTTGGGTGCCCCCCTTAGATACAAAAATGTTTATATTTCGTGTTGGTTCTTTGAGGGAGGGACATAGAAAAATGTGGGGCATAAGAGATCTTGAGGAGGAATAAGAGTTTGCTAGGGGATTGGAGTTATTTATTAGAGGGTTTTTAGGTGGGAACCTAATCCCATGGGAGGATAAGTGATCTCCCCATGGATCCTTTCTCCATTGGCTTACATTACAATCCTTGTGTATTTTGAAAAGTGGTATATTGTGAGTTTGTCTTGTGTGGTGAAGTATTATAGGGTTGTGAAATTGTGTGTTGATATTTTTAAAAAGTGTATTGTATGGGAAGAATTTTATTATTTCCATGAGTTGGAAGCCATCCCTTATTGCCTTGTGGTCGGGCTGGGGGCCAATGTGGAGGATAGCTATTCTCCTCCTCATTGGAAATTTTGGTTGGGTGAAGAGTGCGTCCTCTCCCCAATTTTTGGTTATTGTGATTTAAGTGAAGGACTGGTGGAGCTCATGTGGTGATTGACTTGGAGCTTTTGTGAAAGATAATAAACTGTGGAAAGACTCTTTCTTGTAAATTCACACTTAGGTGGAAGATAGTAGTTGTTGGATTGAAAGGAGAAGTGGCAGGGTATTTTTTGGCTTATTAATTGGTAAGTGATGTAGTAGAAATTTATTTATATGGTATGAAATGAGTCATGAAATGAGGTATGAAATGAAGTCATGGTATGTGATTAGATAGAAATGATAATGTGATGCTAGATAGGAAATCTATTTACATGGTATGAAATATGATTGTAAATGTTGGACCATTGTTAAAAATGGCTAAAGAACATGAAGTGTAAAAAAATAAATGATGTAGTTTTGCGTAAATATTGAATGTATTATAGCTGATGTGCTATCCTAGTAAATGGTAGTAATGGAAAGGGAAAAGGTGCACTAGTATAATGAGTTACCTTGTTGATAGTTGCATGTGTTGTAAAAAAAATAAAGATCAATATAATGAGAATTAGATTAAGGTCATTTTTACTTTGTGTGAAAACAAGTTGTGGGAGTAAATCTTATAGAGGTGTGTCTTGTCACTATGGAAATAAAAATCTTCCAATGTATAATTTGAAGCATGGAATGACACTAGATAGTTAAAACCCTCAATGGAACGTAGGATGTCAATTTAAGCCAATGAAAAATTATAAAAACATTCTAGTAAAAATTACTGTTTGCAAATTACGTAAATGAAGGTTCTGATTTTTAAAGAACATGACCGCACCCTGGTAGGTGCAGTCATGAACCACCGGGTAGAGTTGAGCGGTGGTTTGTGAACCACCACCCCAGTTAAGTGATGGTTTGAGAATTATAACCTAGGTTGGGTGCTTGGTCCCTGGACCACCACTTGATGTGGGGGCGGTTTCAGCACTAACGACAGAAAATACAGATCTGTCTTTGGTAATTTAAACTTGTCAAATTAAAATATGAGCCTAGTAATAAAAAAATAAGACCACAAACATATTATAGGGAAAAATCCATGTTTGATGAATGTAAATATTAAATAGATGTTTTAATGTAATAGATATCACATTGGAATGGAGGAAGGGTTTGGCCCAAATCGAGAACTCCAAATTAAAAATAACTTCTATAACAACTCATATTTGGAGTGGAACCTCTACAATCTGCAATGAGAAGAAATTACACAAATAATCATCCATAATGTAAACTAAACTAAAGCTTGATTTTGTTAGACTCCTACATGGTTTTTCTTTTCTTGCTCACATGCGTCCATCCTCCAACCTGCAATGTTAACAACAAGAATAGTGAACCCAATGGAGGCTAGGGAAAATAAAAGATTGATAGGATTTCAGAAGGATAATTAGGGCTAGGATGGAACCTAAGATCTAGTGGCAACATTGATTTGATCCAGGGGTGAGAACCAACCCTAACAATTGTTAGTGAGAACTGAACATTAGGGTTTTAAATTAATTCTAAGGGTATGTGTAAATGGGTGAATGGGGCCATATAATACCCTTGTCTGTTAACATTAATGTTTAATTTCTAGTATGTTTCAGAAATTATTCAATGGACATTAGACGAACTAATTAATTCCAAAGTAACTAAGTGAGGTTTTAAGTAGGGGTTGATGTAATTTAGAGAAGGAGAAAAATATTTCACCTAGTGAATTAATTCAGGGCCCTTTTCTAGTTGATGTAGTTAATTGAACGAGAGATAAAGTAAGCATATTAAAGATTCACTTAGACTAGTCCATTACCTTGTAAATTGCTAGTAATTATGGTGGAGACTAATTTAATGTACATTAGGGTTTGACACCCTTAAAACCTAAAATTAAAACAAAACAATATTTACTTGACAATTTCTGGATAATTGTTTTAAGGGTTAATGTGTTCTTATAACGTCCAAATTGGTGGGCGTTTATAGTTCTGAATTAACCTTGGTTGAGTAGAAGTTATTAGACGGACTTAATTAAAACGTAGAGAAACAATCATCGACAATTTTTAACAAAAAAAATTCCCATAATTTCCTAAGTAATTAGTGGTGGTTAATTTGGTTTTGGTGCGTGAATTTGTGGGCGTTACATTCAAAGATATAAATCAAAAAGAATTTTTACATATAAAAACACAAGAAATTGATTTTTTACCTCCACCTTTTTGAATTAAAAATTTTTAGAAAACACCTATTACAATTCCAAAAAACAAGCGGAGGGTCTCATAATATTAACCTAGGTTAATTGTGTTAAATTGTAATTATAATAAGAATCTTTCTTCAGTAACATCTCGACTATCTCAGCGATTCCTCCACTTGCTTCTTCGTGCAGCGCAGTATTTCCCTGCACATTTTGTTTCCACAAAATTCCATGACCTTCCAAATCAGCTTGCCTAGGTATCATTGCAAGCAGCCTTCTAACGAATTTCCTGCTGCCATGATATGCAGCGATGAGCAGTACACTATTCTCTGCAAAGGTAAATTCACTGAAAATATCCACATCCTTACCCAACAACTTTTCAAGTCGCTTCACATCGTTAGATACAGCAGATCTGTACAGATCTTGGTTCACATCTCTGCAAAATTGTGCTGTATTACAGAAGCATTCGTCAAAATAACTGAACAATTTTTCTATGAAATTTGAAAAACTAATTAAAAATTAGTAGATTGTACATGGAAACTTACAGATTTGGGAGGAAGATTTGCATCGGAGTGAAGAATTGCATGAATGGATCTATTCTACTAGGTCCCGGGATTGTGAGGTCCAGTTGTGTGCCAAAGATTTTTTTATTGTCTAGTTCTCTTCTCCTACATATTATCAACGTGTTATTAGTGAGGGTTCCTAGTTTTGGGGTAGGGATGGTCTTTTCGTTTCACCATGGTTTCTAGTTTTTGACCCATCATCTATGGTTATCTAACAAATGTCAGTTTGGGTTCGTCTACCCAATCTTCCGCTTCCCTTTTGGCATCCTGATGCATGTGCAGCGATTGGTAGTTCTCTTGGTCAGTTCATCAAGCTGGGTGATGAGCAATCTAAGCAGGGGCTGTTCACATATGCATGCATCTACATTGACATGGATTTCAGCAAAGGTCTTCCGGACAAAATGGAATTAATCCGTGATGACTTCAAATGGACTCAAATTCTCAATTATGAGAACACAACCTTTCATTGTCGGTCGTGCCATCAAACTGGGCACCTTCACGAGGCTTGCCCGCTTTCCCCCATTCAGAATAAATAGAAGAAGAACAAAGGGGCTTCTCAACAACGTAAGGGTTGGCAACCATTCGCTACGCTGGAAGTCAAAGATCAGCCTAAAGTCCAGAATCAGGAAGACGACATGACGGTTGAGCTTTCCACTGCTGGCGGTGGTGCCAAGTGGTCACATGTATCTAACTCTTCTTATTCTGACCTCGTTTAGGATAGTCTGTGCCTCAATCCTCCACTTTCTTTGGCTCCCCAGCAGGCACCTTGGACCGTTGTCACACATTCGAAGGAGAAAGAAGGGGCATTTTGAGCCTCATATTTCTTGTTCTCCTTTAGACTTGAGTAGATTTTTATTTGGCGTTCCTCAAGCACCCCTCTAGATGTTTTATTTTGTTGTTTTGCTAGGCTTCCCTTTTTGTATTTGTGGCTTTGGGACGTACTCTCATACCGCCTACTTTTTTTGTTGAAAAAAATTTTGTATCATGTTACATTTAATATAATATAAAATCCCCCTTTCATCAAACAAAAATATTCTTTCATTCTCCTTTTCCAAAATGCTATGTTCTCCTCAAATATTCTTACTGCTCCAGACTCCGTTTAGATACTCTCTATATTAAGACCTGTGATATTCTTCTTTGGATACTGGATGCTTTTGGAAACTACTGACAGCTGCATTCAAAAACTCAATGAATAGGTACCTAAAATTCACTCATATTTTGTCTTTTTTACAAACTTCTAGTCAACCATAAACATTAAATAAAACAGTTAAAATTGGGCGACTAAATCATTTTGATCATATACAAATTTAAGAACATTAAAATATTAAATGTTTGGGCTAGAAAAACACAAATGAATTGTTTGGATTACGTTTTCAAACATCCCTAAAATAAATGCAACATAAGCTAAATATTAATTGTATTTTTTTTCCTTAAGTTCCCATATATTCGATACCAAATTAATGTTTTACCTATCATAAACTAGGTTGCTATATTGTACGCCCGCTTACTAATTTGTTTGATGACTTCTATCATCCTTTCCGAGAGAATGAAATATTAAATGCATGCTATATAGTAAAACGTAAAAGCAAACCATCTTTCCAATTAAGCTAGAGAATATGTCTTTTAACCATAAATCTTTTCTAAAGCCAACCCAAATGATAAGTTTGGAAAAATGTAGATGAAATTCTCTAATTACTAATAAAAAAAGATTAATACAAAATAAGAAGAAACGTTATGCGAAACCAGTTTTTGTATATTTAAACAAGACTGGAAATTTGGAGTTTTTAATCACTAAATGAACCTAAATTCTCAATAGAGGCAAGTATGGGAGGTAACCCCAAGAAAGTACATGAATTTAAGATTTATGCAGCTTGAATATATTAAAAAAGGTGATTTTTTGCCACTATCATCTTCAACTATAATCTCTAGAAAAGATATCAAAGAATTAAATCGCTAACCCCTCAAAGTGGATAGTATTTAGTACCACTTCAGAAAAAATAAATTAGAAAAAATTGAATAAATCTCCATATTCATTGTAGGAAGACAAAACAAGGTATGAGGTAGACGATTCTGTACAAAGCTATCTATGAAATTAAGTCTGTGATAATATTTTCATTCGTAGATTAATTTAAATTAAAAGAAAAACTTCTTTCCTTCGATAACATATAGCAATGAAAATGTTGTAGCACAGTAAAGGCTGAAACCAAAAACATTCAATCTTCCATCCCACCTTCCTCGAGAGTGCATTGAACAAAAGTCATAAACTAACTCAACACCGAAACAAACAAATCCAAATATGTTAGTTGCATAGAAAGAGGGTGTGTAGGCAGAGGGGGATTAAGCCTTAGGAAAACTAGGCAGTTGCCTAGGGCGCCAGAAGTCAGGGGGCGCCTGAATCTAAAAATTTCCTTTTTGTCGGTTAATTTTAGAACTTAACTTTCAAATAATTTTTGTGAAGACTTAATATTGATCGACCCATTTATAGATATTATTGTATAGTAACATAAATTTCATGCATACACATAAAAAAGTTTTGTAATATTTTTGCAAGTAAAAGAAAATATGGCATATTTATGAGCTCGTATGATTTTTGTTGTTATTGTTTCCCTTTCTCCAATTTAGCTTCAAATAATGAAGGTGTGTAATAATTTGTTCTACAAAAAAGGTTCATGTATTTTTTATAATGTCACTGGTATTTTTTATATGTGTGTTATTGTTTTGTGGAAAAATGTATCTTTGTTCAAGTTTGAGTCCCATTATCTATTTGATATTGGTGAAGTGGACTTGTAAGCAACTTTTTCTAAAAAGTTATATTTGTTGTCACCTCCTAAGATTAATTCTTTTTCTTTTAAAGAATTTCTTTTTCTTTTAGTATAAGAATATCTCTAAATTTTTGATTAATTATGACTCAAATGCAAATTTCAAAAGACAATAATGCAAATAGTTTTTATTTATTTACTTCATGGGAAAAAATTATTAAGTAAAATTGTGAGAAGGGCATTGGCTCCAATTACAGCCTAGAGCACTCGTAACCTTTAATGCGGCTCTGAATTATGTATTAACAGTAAACATATGGGCACAGAATAAAAACATATTGTATGCACACTTGAACGATGTGCAAAACTATGTATGAAATACTTTGACCAAAGAAATAATGTACACTGATAGAATTATCCTATTTTCCTAATCTAAGAAAGTTTTTGTTGACGCAAGATTACATGTCAAGCTGAATTGTCTAGGAACAAAGAGTGCTATAATAAATTCACGCCTTATTGATATCATTGAATGGTTTCTCCTCTATGATACTTCTTGGATTAAAAACATTTTGAATGAATCTTTATTTTCTAGTGGTGCTGAAATTTGTTTGGTGAAACAAATTACATAGTATGATAAAGATATGGTTAAGACCCTACTTGAGAACATATTCTAAAAAATTGTATCCAAATAGTCGATTTTATTAATGTGTTATGTAGTGTTCACTCCTGAAAAATTGTTTGTATTAACATGACTGCAAATAAGCATCCTCCTGCCTCTATCAGGCTTCTAATAAAAAATGGTGTATGGAATCAGCAGCTTGTTTATGAGGATTCTATTATCTTCTGTTCCAACTTCTTAGTTGGTCATAGCGTTGAGTGTTTCTCTACTGTAAGAATGTGGGCAAACAATGGAGATAACTAAGTATTCTGCCCCTTGCCTCCTTCTGGTGGGCGCTTTGAGCTTGGCATGCATCCGATTGACTCCGTTATTTGGGTGGCCGGAGGTGCTGGTGTGGTTGTTGCTTTGGGGGATTATGGACACTGCCCCTCCATTGACCAGATGAGCCGATTTGGGTTTGAAAGGCGTGGAATTGGCGATGAGAGTTGTTTCTGCTTCTCCGTCTGTGGTGGATTTTTGGTCCTCGACAGAGTGGTTCTATTCTTCGTCGGTGCCTCTTGGTAGTTTAGTTTGCGGGAGAGAAGCTCGTTTTGTTTGCATGCAGACAGGGCCAGTGGATGATAAGATAGTCATGGATACGGATGGGGCACAGCCAGTGCGCGGCCCGTCTGTGGTGGAGCATTGTGCTAAGATGGAGAGGGGCTTATTTGCAGGTCAGTTTTCAAAAACATGTCACAGTTGGAGAATAGTGTCGCGGGGGTGAACCTCTCTAGCTCCATCGATGGTTTGCCTCTATCTGCGAAAGCTGCAGCTGTCGTGATTGTGGAAAGGCTTAACTGCCCTATTTTTGGGCCTCGATATGAGGAAGTCTTCCGGCCTTTGCTCCTTTCTACAGAACCATTGAACTATTCAAATAGCGAGTCTTCTGTGGCGAAGGCTGCTGGTTAACGATTCGATTGTGGAGGCTAGTTCCAATGAGTCCCTTGAAGAATCAAGACTAAAATTGGAAGAAAAACGCTTCTTGAATGGTAAACTAGAAGTTTTCTTAAATTTTGATTCTCTAATTGTACCCAAACCGCTGTCTATATCTGGTGGAGGTCACTCTTCCTCTCTTAATGTACCCATACCGCTTGCAAGGTCCGGCGTTGGGTCGGTCCCCATTCCTATTGACCCTGATTCGCTCAAAAGCCTTAGTGTTTGGGAAGGCCCTAGGTGCAAGGATTACTTAATGATGACCTTTGGCCCGTAGGAGGATCTCAAGGTTCTGTATGAGGAGCTTTCATATGGTTGGAATCTTGTTCGTCATAGGATGTCTAGACTGAAATGAGTGTATGGTCTTTTGTTTTGTTCTGTTGTTGCAGCTTGGCTGCTTCTTTTTGTTAGTTTTATCTTGGTCCTCATTGTTTTATCTGCCCTACCGTCCTTTTTACACCTCGGTAGGATCCCAGTCAAAAAACCATTTTTCCTTAATTAAACATAATGACCTTAAGACAAAAGGATAATAATGAGAATAAATTATAAGATAACCCTTACAAGGTGATAAATGTATATATGAATTTCTATAAATGAAGATAAAATTTCTTTAGGATCACCTTACCAATGCACTAAGAGAGATTTCAAATTATTTTGAGCAAACTTAAATTTCTCCTTAGGTGATAATCTAACTATTGTCGAAAATTAGATTAACACTCAAGCTCATAATTTAATTCTTAATTAAATCAGAGGGTTAGAAGAGACAACTCACTTAAATACCTCAAGGTATTTAATTCTGTAAACTATTCAAAAATAGTGCACAAGGTCTAATTCTAAGGGGTGAAATACACATTAAACTTAATTGCCTTGGGTAAAATTCTCATGGTATTACCCACTCCTAGTAAATTCTCTTAAGGATTCAACCTGATTAATATTATGATTTAATTTTCACTGCAAGCTACTTCCTAAAAAATTTTCATTAGATAGGAAATTTAATCACCTTTCCAGTGATATAAAGAAGTCCTCCTAACTTTTCATATTTTCAAGTTATATGCCGGCGGGGGCTTGTGGATGGTCCCGAACTAGCGGGCCTGCGGGCCTAGGGAGGAAACTTTTCCCTAACTGGATATGTGGACCCTAAATTCGGAGAGAAACTTTCAACCCCTTGATTAGAAGAACCCTTCAGACCGGTGGAGCAGGGAAGAAAATTTTTCCCATATTGCTGGGCAGCTAGAGCTTGAGAAGCCTATAGCACGTTTTTCCACTTTTAGGAAAAAAGGAAAATTTACCCATGTCATAGCTTTTGATTAATGTAACTAGGAAAGTGTACCTAAATTCCCAACTTTGAAGTTGGAAGGTCATGTGTACCAGGAAACTCCTATTAGAATGGACTACTTTTATTTGCCAAAAATACATGGATAAGGAAAAATGAAATCTGCAAGCATATCAATTCACTCTGATGGCACCATGTGCCAAGCCCTAATTCTGAGGGGTTGGACTTGCAGGGACTTCAAAGTGACTACTTTTGTAGAAAGAAGCGCAAAGAGAAATTCCACCCACACCTCCTTTTCGGTAATATGATGCCACGTGTTTACTCTCATTTTGGTTGTGGCCGGTCAGGCTTCGGGGATAAAGTTGGAAATTTTTCCCTCTTTTCCGCTTAAAAGTCCTAAGGTCCTCATTAAAAATATTTGTCTCCATTGAAACACGTTGTCACGCCCGATTGGCTGTGAAGGGTCCCCTTAGAAACACCTGATTGGCACTAAAACTCCCACTTGGGGGATGTGGGAAATAGGTTTAGTTAGAAGAATTTTTATGGAAAAATTTTTTTTGAAAGAGTTAAGTTAAAATTCCTAGGTCTCACCTTCGTTGAAAATACATTCTAAGAAAGGTGCAGGGCAGCGGGGCCGCAGGAAAAATTTTCCAAATTTTCTTTTTGAACTTAGATTATTTTTGACAAAATGAAATTTTTGGGTTAGTGGAGCGGGGGAAACTTCATTTCTTTGTGCATTCTTTTAAGGGAAAAAAGTGCGGGATAATTTTTCCTGGGCGGATCTGCCAAGAATATTTTTATTATTTTTTTGACAGTTAGATTATTTTTGAAGCAAAATGAAGTAAAAACTTCAGAAGGCCATAACGTTTGATTAGGGAACTCAGTTTTTTGGAAAACAAGGACTTTCTGGAAATCTCTCAACGTCCTCTTTGTCACAATAACATTAAAATTTTATTTGGATAAAGTTTTAAGGGTCAATTTTGAGAAAAAGTTTTTCTGTCATTTAAAAGTGAACTGGTATTTTTAACTTACACAATTTTGTTCAAATTCTCCATTAACTTTTTTCTCAACATGCCAAATAGACATGGAGGATTTCACTTAGGAAATTTAGGATAGATTGCAAGGTTAATTTTTTTTGATTGATTTGCATTCAAAATTTATCAATTTTGATAGCAAAAGACTGCAATTTTATCCTTTCCCGATTTGAAAGGTTCTTATAAAAATTTCTTAAGTATTTTGGTTTGTTTGGGGTCGTTTTGATCTTACAAAATCATTTGATATTTCATTTTTCCAATGTTGCAAGGTCATTCTGTTCAATTTTTATTAACATTTACCAGTTTGAAAACATCTAACAAGATCAAATTCGAATAGATTTATTTACATTTACCAACTTTAACTATGAATTCATTCCAAACTCAATCTAACATATTAAGTTTTTTTCAATCAAAGTATTCAAATGCCAAATTACAACTTCTGATTTTCAAAACATTCATTTCTAAAGGAACAGAGTATTATGACATTTCTTCATACGTATTCACCTTTTCATCTTTCCAACAGAGATTTCAAAATACATTCAACAATCAGATTTCAATACCTAATAATATCATTTGAGAAAATTAATACAATATTTTATTGATTCAAAATGAATATACCTTTTACAACTTCTTTTTCATTCCTCAATTACAATATACAGAATATAATTTCTTTCACATTCTTTCAAATACATAAAATAGAGAGTATGTCTCTTTCACATTTGAATTAGAAACTTTCATAGCCAAAACAAATAATCTTTCCATCACAAATAATATTACAAGGTCATCCACTTCAAGTGGGAAAAGGTTACAATAAGAAATGATCTCAACAAGACTGTCAAAATTGTCTTTCTTTCTCAGCTCTAGAACAGTAGTATGAATTTCCGTCCATTTTCTTTATTCCAATTTGATCACAACAGAACAGGGGGAAAGGCAATGCTCTCCACCCAACCAAGACATCCAATGAAAAGGAGAAGTCATCCCTCTTCATTGGCCCCCGAGCCCCAACCACATTGCAATAAGAAGAATATTTTTCAACACATGGCAACAATAGGCTTCCACAACACAAAGAAAATTTCACATTCATATTTAAAGCATAGTCCAAAACAAAACAGCAGTTTTAGTAACTACAAGATAAAAACAAAAACAATACTCAGGCTTCATCATGAAAGCCAAAGGAGCAAGAAACTATGGGGGATGATGCTTATGCCTCCCAAAGGGGAAATGGGTATCACCACCTAAGAACAAACCACCAAAATATATATCATTTCAAATCCCATGACATGCCCTTATGCCTCCCCCAAGTACCCCTTATTCCTCCCATTTCCTTATGCCTCCCCAACCTCTTATGGCACCCCATAATGAGTAAAGAAATGCAAGATATTTCTTTGTAAGGTGGAACCCAAATCCCAACTCCCTCCACACTTATACCTCCCCAAAAAACTTATGCCTCCCACAAAATACCCCATAGTCTTCTCCTACACCATCCCTAGGCCATCTACCCAACCAACCAACAAATAAAACAACACATTCAAACATTCAACCATTCACACATGCATAAAAATAAAAGAATATCATTTCAAGAGCCAACCTCCTACCTCTCAATGATGGATTTTGTTCCAAGGTTCAAAACAACAAGCTTTCCAATGCAAAACAGTCCAAAGATCAACAATCCAACAAGCATGCAATAATCTCCAATTTCTCCAATTTGCAAGAGCTCAAACACCCCAAAAAACCCAAAATGAAGTTTAAAAGGGAAGAAACCAAGCACAAGTATTAAAAAATGAAGTATTCCAAAATGCTCAAAAGTAAAAGAAACAACCCCCAAAACAAGCAACCCAAGGAATTTTAATTATATAGAAGAGGGAAGAGAAGAGGATGAGGTGGATCCATGTAGGATGCCACATCACACATCCTCAACTCCAACAAAAAAGTCAACTTCAATCTCCAATGCACAATAAATAGGTGGGTGAATAATATGACAGTTTTACTTACACACTCAAATCAAACCCACACCCCAAAAGGACTGAAATTAAAACATGTAAGAAAGTGCAATTAAAACATTACAACTTGACTTACAAAAATGCATAATGAAGGTCTAATTTTAACCCTCCAACCATAGGTAAGGTTGGTATGCAAATTTAAGAGGTATGGGACAAGTTTAACTTGTCCCACAAGCCTCCAAAATCATCCTCCAAGGACAAATTCGAATTAAAAAGAAGGTGGAGTGTTTCATACTCCAAAATTAACTTACACATCTCTTACACATCACTTACACATTACTTACAACATTTAATGAAAGATCCAACAACTCCAATAATTACTTTCTTATGTCCCAATTGATTTATTAATCTTTTAACAATATGTTTTCTCACATTAATTTACCACAATTTAATTAAATAATGAAAGGGGTAAAACACATCACTTTTAAAACACATACATAACTTAAAAAAGGAACCAAATAAATAAAAATACACATAAGTCCCTTGGTCACATTTAAAGGTGATCCCCCCATGGGAATCCCTAACAACAATCAAACACACACACAACAAATACATGTAGTCATGGTGAGTTTGTTGAATTCATCTAGAAATCCAATGTGGTTGGTATCCAATCCCCTAATGTTTTTTGTGATATTTTTAACTTGCAAAATATAAATACCTCCTTCGGCCTCGTGGCCATATCAGAACATCCAATGAATGATATATAAATATAATTCCAAAATCATAATATATATATATGAATCACAACAACATCAAGACAATCAACAATATCACTTACAATTTCAACAACTATCATAATCATCATCAATGTCCATTCTCAGGTCTACTCACATATATACAAACATCACATGTTCGAACAACATTTATATATCCATATCAAATAGTATATCGTCGTACTCAACATCTCATAAATATCACATGTCATCATAACATAAATCAGATCAACATATAATCCATGTCAACATACTAACTTTCGTACTCAATCAAAATGCCTATAATAATGTCTCATAATGTAATTAGCATGTATCATAGATGAATATCAAAAGTGTCAAAGGGAAGTGCACAACATAGGGCCCAAGCTCTAGCCTCTGAAAAGTCTCAGTGTTTGGATCCAGCAGAAGCCTCCACGTGTTTGAATGGCAATAGTCCCTCCAAAATTAGAGACCCCAAACAATATAGCTCAACACGTGTCTCATTCAGATCTGTTACCTTATCTCAAAATTGTCTTAGGTTCAGTGGAAGGCACCATTTTGTATAGCTTCCTTGGTTGTTGAAAACTCCAAGCAAAGGGCTTTGCGGAAGCCTAAAAGTGTCCTCCATATATTGGTGCTCTCACCCAATAAAACTTAGGGGCCATTCACTAGAAACAGGCGTTGTCCCTTCCACGTAACTCCTAGGCCTTAAAATTGGCTTTGAAATTCTGAAGTGCACAGCGGAGCCGGCAAGCCTTCTCCACTAGATTGTCCATGTCGCAATTGTTAAAGTGGGACCCTAATCATGGATCCTCAAATGATTTCAAAATCCAAAATCTATGGTCTGCCATTGATTCTCATCACCTATCATGAAAAATTAGTCTCTCCATGGGATAGCAGTGGAAACCTTGGTCCTCCCCGTTATGCTCGCTTCTCCTAAGGCCAAATCTTCATTCAATGGAAAGTGATATCATTTAAGCAATCCACGTCCACATGAGCAAGCTCGCTCTGGAGTCTAAATGGCAGTGTTAATACTAGTAACTGCAGTTTTGCAATGTGACCTCCCATAATCAAAATAGCAAAATCGGATTTGAACACACAATCACAACCTCTGGTGGGATCAAATCCACTGGTTGCCAACAGGTTAATCTGACGGGAAGTAGCACACCCTTCAGACATAAAATGCAGGAAGATCAGTCCATGTTTTGAGCCAGAAAATGTCATCTTTCATACCGTCTCAGATTCTGGAAATTGATATAAGGCCCAAATTGATTTGGTGATGGAGAGAGATCCAACATGGGTCGGATCCAGAACCCATGAAATAGAACAGTGCTAGGGATCGGTCTAGATCTTATGACTTCAACGATCAAAAAACAGAAAGAGAACCAGAAATGAGTTCTTGAAACCCTCCCAGGAGGTCCCAACATTGAAAATCGACAAGGATCTGCTTCTAAAGGTTCTTAAGGGGAAGGAAAATCTCTCCCAGCTGGGTCTCATATGCAGATTTCCACAAATTTTGGCCTAAAATTTCTCAGCTCCATACTGGATAGCCCAGAGATGGAGAGAAAAATACAAGGTAAGATTGAGATTTATCCTTGTGCTAAAGCTTATTTCATTGTTGTTTTTGAAACACCGGAAGAAAGGGATTTAATTTTTAGCCAACATTGGGTTTGGTTGAAACACGAGCTTATGTCCAAACCATGCATTATCCATCCTTTCGACCTAGTTAAAGGAGTCTTTTGATACCTACCCGATTTGGTTTCATTTACCAGGATTCCCGCTATAGCTTTGGAAATAGATCTTGTCTCATTGCTATAGGAGATACTCTAGGATCATGTGTGGAAGTTGATGATAAGACCTCCATTCAAACCCAGTACTACTTATGCTCGAATCCTGGTACTGATAGGTTGATACCATTGGCCAAACTCATTACCAGCAGAAATCAATCATTACAGATTGCTGAAAGGCTCTGGGTGTCAGAGGATAGACATATTAGAGACGTTGCCTTCAGATGTCGGTGTTGCTTCCAAAATGGTCATGTTACATAATGATTGTGAACATTCCAAATGAAAGACCAAAACTGCCTGGTGGAAGGATTCTCTACCTGAACATCTTACAATTGACTCAGATCCGGTTGAGGAATCTAGTGCCCCCCTACAAGTTGACTCACCCGTCATGGTTGGTTCGTAGATCAATACAAAGAAGCTACCTCTAGACTATTCTCTGCAGGTTGTTGATTCAGTGATTAAGGATGCTTTGACCCCCCTTCCTATGGGTCACATCCCTATAAAATCCATTACATTTTTTCTTTAGATTTTAGTGGATGCGGGAAATGAGGAATGGACAATGGTGGATAGAAAAAAGAAGGGAAATGCCAAATCTAAATCCCCCACCATATTGGACAAGATATGATTCTTGTCTTTTTAAGTTCTATTATTGTTACATCTAGGCAAATGGCTAGTTACGCAGTTGCTGGGCAGCTATGTTGCTGTTAAGTTGTTGTTTTTTAGCTATTTTTGTAGCAGCTAGATTGCTTTTGCTGGTTTTATTTCTTGGCAGATTATTTTCTATTGTTGGGCTTTTTGGGGTTAAATCTAGCTTTTGAGCACTGTTGTACAAGGGTATAGTCCCTTTCAAAAAACTATTTGATCTAGGATTTAGGATCAAGCATTTCTCCCCTTGAGAGGAAGAAAAGGATCCACTGGTATTTGGACTAATGTTTTATCCAAAGAATATGGGTGATACTGGAATCCAAATCCAAATGGTGTGTGCCTAGTTCAAAAAACTGCTCATCATGTCCACATGTCGGAAAGCAATGATGCTAGAATCCAAGATCTTGTGAAGATTGATCTAGAGGCAAGCTGCAAAGCCAAAGAAGATGGTGGGCCAACAGGGTTGATGCAGTCTGTCATCAAAGAGGAGAGATAACCCCTCAAATGTAGGGTCCTTCAAATTTAAAATACGAAGTCTCCATAATGCAAGTTTGAAACTCTTGTCAAGAGATCATCCCATAAAGAATGAATCAGGAAGACTATGGAAGCCTTGCTTTACAAGGGCCATTGGAAACTTTTGAAGAAGCGACACAAAGCTCAGAAGTAGTAACAGATGCAAGGACAAAAGAGTGGTCCTTAAATGAGAAAACATATATCTTCAATAGTGTCATATAGATCCAGAAATTAGGGATTCTACAAACAAAAAAGAAATGTCTGGTAGAAATTGTCTCCTCAATCGACTGAATCCAAAAGACAAATTAAAATCTCGCTGAAAAGAATCACTAGAGGCTCTTGAAGAATCATCTCTTAGAATATAAGTATATTCTGCAACACGTATTTTTGTATGAGGAATCAATGAATTGATCATCCATACAAGATGTGTCCACATTTAGATGAGGCATCATAAGTCTCAATATCATCAATGGCCTAGTTCTCTAAAGAAACATTTACTATTCAAATGAAGATTCACTGTAATCCATACAATTGTCGAAGTGGTCATCCAAGAAGTGAAAGGGCATTTAGTGTGCTCTATGTGATGTAGAGTATCCTCAGAAATAGTAAGTTCATATTAGTCTCATCATTTTCAATATACATTATTATTAAGCCATGGATTACTTATTTTGTGATCAAAACAATTGTAGCTCAAGTATTTCAACTATGAGATAGGGCAGAGATTTTATGCAATATGTATAATAAGTTAGGCAATGATAGGACTACATGTTAAGAAATTGAGTTCCTAACAAAAGAGTTCAACTACATTAACATTTCCTAATGGAACAAAATGACGAAAATTGTGTCACCAAGATTCCACAAATAATTAATACCCCTGTAAACCGAACTTATGACCTAGGTTTGTTTAATTTTAAAACAAATGCACTAGTGTATAATCCCCCAAAAATGATTTCAGATTTTCAAACAAGAAGATTATCCAACAAGGAAATACCACATTTTATTTTGGTGTTCTTAACATCACATTTTGCATTTTTGTTTGTGTAAAAACATATTTCCAATAACAATATTTCTTTTCAAAATGGACTTCCAACAATCCATATTAGAGGAAATAACTATTTTACAAGATTTCTTTTCCAAGGAGCTTAAGCTCACAAATACAACATGTTTCCGAATAATTAAGATATACAAAGGAAAACATTAAGAGGCTTCACTTCAAGATTGAAGGGAGTTTACATAAACAAATGTGACACTAGTTTACAAGCATTCCCAAATCACAAAAATAGAAACTCTACAAGTCAAATAAACTTTCCAAATAGCCATATCCATAAAATTACAAAATGAAGGTAATGCCCACAAAAGATGAGTAAGTCCAAGATGACAAGAGGCTCTACTATCTCCAACTTGAGCTCCAACTCCAATACTCCTACAAAATCCAACTCCAAGAGAACATGGCTTGTTTACCACCCAACCAATAGGCATCATCACATGCCTTTCCATGGTTGGAAGTCATGCTAGCCTCCCCCAAGCCCATGGGAGAGAGGAACTAGCTTCCACAATGTGCACAAGTAATGGGATTAAACACACAACAAGAGAAAACATAAGACCATTCAACCACTTAGACCTACTATACAATGATCCAATGAAAACCCAACATGAGTGAGAACAAGGTCAACCTCACAAGGGGAAGAGAGGATATAAGGAGCCCAAATTCAAGGTGCCACCATAGGAGCACAATAAATATATATATACAACCCTTATACCTCCTATCATTTCATCCTCCTTATTACCTCCTTATGCCATCTGAAATCCCTCTTGGGAGATTTTCAAACCAAAAGGGTTTTTCCTTCACCAAGATGGGGAAAGGTTTCAAGGCCATATGAACATTCCTCCAACTCAACATAATAGGTTATTGAGAAGGACTTCATGGCTTGACCAACAACATGATGTTTGAAGAGGAAATCCCTCTCTCTTCCCCTACATGCTTCCTATTCTCCAAAACCATCATTCCACATGATGTGGGAGAACCAAGGAACTAACATAGAACCAACACAACATCACATCCATACATCATTTTCACCCTATTTTATTTTAGTCCAAGCATAGTTTAAAGATAACAACACTAAAAGGAAAAGTTAAAACCCCTACGTCAATATGCTTTCCCAAAACTCTAAGCTTTTCCCCTTTTCCAAGCTCCCTCCAGCTCCCAAACTCCTCCAAGCTCCCAAAAAATGAACCAAGAAGAACCCATATTTCCTTCCACTGAGGACTAATAACAGAGGACCCAATATTTCCTCACCATGGAAAGTGTACAATGTCACCTCCTCGTCCTCTCAGATTCAAAGATTCCAAAACCAATAAGTAGAGTCCACTCACAACCTTTATCCCTTTTCCATTCACACCCAAAATACCAAAACTAACGAAAACAAGTGGAGCAACTTTTAACACTTCACACAATCCAACCATCTTAATGGATGGTGACTAAAGGGGCTGAATGGGAGGGAAACTCCCTCAAACCTTGGAAATAGGCTCCCCCCTAAGCCTATTAGTAGGTCCACTGGCCCATTTTCATCTAAGGGAACCCCCAACTCAAAAGGGTCCCTAAAATTTACCCAAATACCCAATTTCGGGGTTGGCATCTTGGGCACATGGTGAGGGTGTGTGGTCCACCCCAGTTCCCATGTGTTCCCCAATCCCTTCTCAACACATCACACTTCCCCAAACCAACACTTAACTTAAGATAAGATCATTACCCCTAAGCCCCCTAGTTGACTTAATAAAACACACCCTAAACATATAATTGTACAAGACACAATTACATTCAATTGAGGTTCACCCTGGTGCCCACATTTTAAATCATCTATCTAAGGCCTCAAACATTTACATGGTTAGGCTCAGCCCGTGGGCCCGCTTTTTGTGCACAATTACGTAGCTTCCCTGAAACCCTGCTCTCCTTACCGTCACCTACACACTCTTCACCATTAACCGCACCTGTCCAATATATAAACTCCTCTATACATCACAATATCAATAAACTTTAATGTCCACACCTAATTTACATTGATAGTGCAAATGCATCCAATTACCACATCGTTTCATGAATCCCACAAAAAAATTGTAACGACATAACCAATAGGTTAGCATGCAAATCACCATCATTAAATCCAAACACTATATCTTCAATCAAATTAACCACAAGAGACTAACATTCTACACCGATAAGTCCCTATCATTCACCCTGTTAGTGTCATCACATCATACGAAATATTCAGTATTAACTAATCAAGTGGCGCTAATGCACCCAAAAATGCCCGATAAGTTCCAGAGGTAAAATATCATAGATAAATGCAGTCTATCAGAGTCCTCAATCAAACATGTCTAGCAATAAAGGAAACCCACGATACTGACTAATAAAAATGTGGGCACTACAATCCCCCTCTCCTAGAAGTAGACTTCTTCCTAGAAGTCAGTGACGAGTGTAGGATATCTAAAGCCCGCAGTGGTGTAGCATCCTCCCAGGTAGCTGATGACTCAATCGTATCGTTCCCAACTGCCACTCTAACCTGGTCTAATCTCGACCCAAGGGCCAACCTCCGGTGCTCCAGTAATGCGGTACCGGCTCCAATCTCACTGCCTCTTCCTCTACCTATAAGCCACCCAATCCAACCATTAGACAACCTCTGGTACATATCTACGTAGTACAGACACATGACCAAACGTCTGGGCCTCCTGCAAGGTTGGTGCAAAGCTAGGCGATAGGGTAACTGGACTGATGACCTCAAGAATATCAAAGGCCCCACAAAAACGAGTCGATAGCTTAGAAACCCTTTCCTAATGGATCGTGCCTCTTATGAGGAGAACCCTCCAGAGACTTTGTCACCCCTAAAAGTGACGATCGAATCCTCTTTGGTGTCCGCATACGCCTTCTTTGCGTGCCCTAGCCTGCTCAGACCCTGGCCCCCTTGATCAGAACACCCTGTTGCTCTAAATCCTAAGATAATCGGCCCAAAATAATCTCTGTCATCAGTTATCCCCACCGCAAGGTGTCCTGCAAGGGTCGTCCATAAAGCCCTTATCGGGACCATGCCATGGAGCTAGTCAGAACGGTTATTGTAGGCAAACTCACTAAATGCAAATAGTTCCCTCCCACTTCGTCTGCTGGTCCATCACATACATCCTCAACCATGTCCTCAAGAACCTGATTAACCCCTCTGTCTTCACCATGTGTCTCTGGATGATAAGTCGAATGAGATTATCTGTTGTACCCACGGCCTCCTGAAAAAGAATCCAGAAACTGATGTGTAAAGGTGTCCCCTCGTCATGAATGATCATCTTCGAATCCCTTTGCAATCTTGATAATTTCCTCCATGGAAACACTTTGGTGCTGGCCTCTGCATTATAGGTACCATTGTTGCGAGAATGCGCAACCTTGGGCAACTTAGCCACATGACCAAAAGGCATCATGACGATAAGAGGACATAGGAAGTCCTTACTATTAAATCCATGGAGATCACATCCCATGTTCCCTCATGAATGTCCGAGGGGATAATAGTCCTGCGGAATGAGAATGCTCTACCTTTACTCTTTGACAATCAATAACACCGTGCTACAAAATTCTACCTATGCTCGATGAAGAACATGCAATAATATAACTCCGCTCAATCGTTCATGCATCTCTTCACTCCTGGATGTGCTACATATGGGGCTCGATGAGCCTCAGTAAGGATGGAACTACTCGATCACCTGGCCGTAGGCACATAAATTTTCCTATGGAACTGAGTAACATCTGATCAGCATGCATCCTAAATATCTGTCCCTCAAAAGAACCCTGAGGAATCCCAACATCTGCTAGCACCCTCTAAAACGTCCCTCTGGAAGATTCAAGTACTTGCCCTCTCAAATCGACTGGAGTGTTAAAGAAGCAAGCACATGGCCGTCGTCTACTAATCCATCTACACAACATTTTCCCCCTGTCCCTTGATATACTGCCACCCTCCATGTCATACTCCAAAGGAACTCATCCAACCGGTGATGAGCATTGAGGTTTCGGCTAGAGAAGATATGATGTTAAGCTACAATGAATCTATCCGCAGAATGAAAGGTCTATACCCAACAGGAAATGTCACCAACCGCACAAGTGCGAACAACTGCTGCAAGCTCTAAGTCTTGAGTAGGAAGTTTAGGCTCATAGCCTTAAAGCTTACGGACTCAAAACAATAACCTATGCTCCTGCAAAAACTACTCTGCTCCCAAACCCTCTATTGTGCAGTAGCAAACAACACAATCCCTATCGGGTCTGGAAACTGCTAAGATTGGCGTCGTGGTTAACCTTGCCTTAGTAACTAAAGGCCTTCTCACAGTTTTCTGACCAATCAAACTTCTTCCCTTTCCTCTTAAGAGAAGTAATAGGGTGAGCAACCAGAAAAGACTGCATACCCACCTACGGTAAATACCATGCTAAACCATGAAGCTCACCTCCCTCAGTGACTGATGTGGGTGCTGGCCAATCCAATATAGCTTGAATCTTAGAGGGATCGACGGAGATCCCTCACCTGATATGAATGACCCATAGTCTGGAATATCTGTCTCAAAGAAGCTGCATTTTTCCAAGTTCCCATACCTTCTTGCGCTCTCAAAACCTCAATACCCTGCCTCAAATGCTCCCTCATGTTCCTTCTTCCTCGGAACAGAATAAATCAATCTGTCTCAAGGACCAAACACAAAGCGATCCAGAATGTCCTAAAACGTCCATTCATGAGGCCATAAGAAAGCTGGGGCATTGGTCAAAACAATGGAAACCACTTTGAACTCATAATGCCCGTAACGTGTGCGAACACTGTCTTATGAATTTCTGCATCTGAAATGCTCAACTATGATACGCTGACTTTAGATCAATTTTGGAGAAACTCTAAGCTCCCTCTACTCCCCGCATCTGATCAAACAAGTCATCAATCCTAGGGAGCGAATAAAGGTCTTTATTGTGACCTTATGAGTTGTCTGATTCTACACAAGCCGGAGAGAACCATCCTTCTTCTTCACAAATAGACTGGCGGCTCCCCAGGAGATCACTAGGGTGATGAGACCATTCTCTACGAACTTCCTCTAACTGAATCTGGAGCTCATGAAGCTCTGAAGTCGTCATCCGATAGGGTTCCCTAGAAACTGGTGCATGATCCAGGCAACTACGTCAATGGTGAATCCACCTCTCTACTAGGTGTAACCTAGAAGCTCTCCTGGAAAACACATCTGCATACTCCCTAAACGGCGTTACATCAAAGGGGTAAATTCTTTGGAGTACGATCTGAATGATTCACTATATGATAGCAAACAACTAACACACCACCTTACCGCATCTCTGCTTGAGTGTGCTAAGCCTAGATCATGTGCAAGGAAATTGGTCTCTGCATCCCTGAACCACATACTGCACTCCCCAATCATCCTGACCTCAATGACCTTCTCTCGACAATCCACCCACTGGCTCGATGAGCCTCGAGCCATCCATACCCAACACTACCTAGTAGGATCCTAAGGGATAACTCGAGTCAAGCTAGTGGAGAAAGACTCCCAAATCGAGTACACAACTCTCCCATAACAGTCCACGACGAGTTGAGCCCAAAGGCCACTCAACCTGCCACTATCCCACCCTGCTGCCTACCACCACTGCCCACATTGGTCTCACTATGAGGTGATATAAGGAATCAAAGCACCTAATTAAAACGTACTACAAAGAAATATCCCTGATAGTACCTGTCATCTCAATACTGTGGCTGCTGATGCTGCTCACTTGGGCGGGTTGTCAACCCACTTGCAACACTGATGGCACGTCCCCACGTCACCCACGTCTGCTCTGATCTAGGATCTCTCTGCATAATCCGTAGTAGTGGGCTTGTGTGGACCATACGCAATAATTATCTGGAGCCCCCACAAATAAACATCCTCTGTAAACCTCAAAACCCCACTCCGCCGCTGAGATGGGGTCCCTCCTGTACTCTTGCGAACTGAACCTGCTGGTCCAACCCTAGCAGATTTCTGTGAGTCGAGCTGGCTATGAGTGATGAGTCCCCCCCCAGCCTCCTAGCAATCTCTAGACCCCACCCTAGACCCACCGCTGCAACTCTGATTCTATCACCCCTCTGATGCTGGTGTCCCTGGTGCTGTGTCCTGCTGTGATGGGTGTAGATAGCTCTCGATCTAACTTCTGCTTGAAAGACTAAAGCTCCTCTAAAGGGGGTGGTACTTCTCCCCGTTCTCTCTGACTCTGGAATGCCTTAATTTTGGTCCTGGAACTTGTTTCTTGTTTCTTTCTCTGTGCTCTTGAGCCTTGTCCTATTCTCCTCAGCTAATTAGGCCTTCCTCAACGGCCTTCTCGAGCGTGGGAGAGATAAATCCTAACAATCCTGCTATATCTGCATTCATGCCCGAATGGAACCTTTTACCTACAATTTTTCTCATCTTTCCGGTAGTCTACATATACTGTAAGAGTCCAGAACCTGCTCTCGTACTGCGCCACTGACAGAACCCTGTCTTAAGTCATGAAACTCATCGATCCTCTTTCTGTCACAAAATTTCTGACTATATGGGCTCTAAAAAAACCACTCCTTAACACTCCAGGGTCCTGTATCTCATGTCCAAAAGGAGCTTCCTCTCCTCATTCCTCACAAACGCCGCTGCGTCTCGGAGGAGGTGTTGTGACCTGGCTTTGACCGTTGCTCTCATGAAGTGCAAGCCTAAGCAGCTATCCAAGCTAATGAGCCAGACTCCGCCCCACGAACGCCGTCTATCAACCAATACACGTAGGTGGCCTTAGGCGAATAAGGTCTCGAATCACACTGCCTGTGTCTAATCCTGACGGTGGTGGTCAAACAGGTGAGAGTGGTCGTCATATCTCCAAAAGGTCCCCTCGAGCTGTGTGAAACGGCTGTGACGAAATGAGGCCACCCTCTCACCAGGAGGGAAGGGCTTGCGGTGACTCTCTCGTCCTCTG
>JAHRHJ020001252.1:0-28139 GCA_019776745.2 Taxus chinensis
CTATTGGACAATTCTACTTATAAGACCCTTTATAACAACCATAAAATACAACTTCAAAAATATTTCTGTTTGGACCTCTATCTCCTCCCTGAGAACTAAATTCTTTTCCTTGAAGAAGATTAATAGTTAACTGACCCATCTTTTTGAGAAGATCTTCATACTCAGTAGATGTACTACAAGAAATATTTGTGCTCACCAGGAGTGGTTGTGGATTCTGGACCAAAGGTGATGGTGTAGGCTCTACTTTAGCAACAATTTTTTTGGGCTCTTCTTCCATGCTTTCTTCTTGCCTTCTTGTAATATCCTTTGCTTATTCAATGGTAGTTGGGTGGTCATACTTCATTCATTTTCTGATCTCTAGCTTCATCCCAAGAATGAAGTGCTTACATGGGAGATTATCCTATGTCATTCATCAACCCATCCACTAATTCTTCATTCCAGATCTAGGCATCGAGCTTCCTCCTTAGCTATAGAACACGACCATGATAATCCTTATCTTCTCCTTCTCTCCTTGGGTTAGCTTTGTGATATCAATCATGAGATCTGCATATCTTTGTTGTTCACGAAATTCTTCAAGAAAACTTTCAGTTAATAAATCCCATGAATTTTTCACATTTTCACCTAGTGTTTCAAACCACCTAAGTGCTTGAACCATCTAAAAAGGTAGGGAAAAAAATTCAGTCCATTGTTCCCTTCTTATAAGGCCATTACAAATACAAGATCGCTTAAAATCTTGAATGAAAGAAGAAGCATCTTCATTAGATTGAGCTGAAAAAATACAGGAATCTTTTCCATTTTCAAAAGTAACCACTGTGAAATACCAAACCACAAGTACAATCAACAAGACTTATGTGCACAAATAATTGGAATCACTATACTAGAAAGTGACTTTACACCTTTCTACAGTAAAATAGTAATGACCACGGTAAACTATGGTAAAAACTTGACTTACTACAGTAAAAATTGACTTTACTGTGCTAAACACTATTCACTAAAAAAAGTGAAGTTACTGTGGTAAATACTATTCACAGTAAAAAGTGACTTTACTGTGATAAATACTATTCACAGAAACAATGACTTTATCATGGTAACTACTATTCACAGTAAAAATTACTTTACCATGGTAACTACTGTGCACAGTAAAAATAAGGTTACCCTCCTAATTGATTTTTGACTAAGTGGGAATATCTCTCCAGAAAATCCACCAACAAGGAATGGTCCCGACAACAGAACCAAAATGTCATCACCAATCCGGTACTATGATAATTCTTCACCGGGAACTCCTTGTGCTATGATTATTTACTAATGCATAGCCTTTAGTTTGGTGGATGTAATCTGGAAACAAAACAACAACCGAACACAAGAATACCATTGACTATGATAAGACAGAATGATGACAAATCTGAAATATCAAAGTAAATTATAATATTAACATGAAATTGTTACAATCTCACCCATGAGGTACTTCAAGTGTTATTGACTTCACTTGCCTTTCACCAAGACTATGGGAGAAACTTTACAATTACACCTCTTGATGGCTTCTTCAACACACCTTTAAACTGATGGCTTCCTTTGCACACTTCCTACAATATTTGTCACTACTTCCTTTCTATGCTAAATGAGGGGGAGTGGCCTCTCTATTTATAGAAATTCCAGGCTTATGCACCCTATCTCTAAGATAGGATAAGAAATCCACTTTGACGAATCATATTCCATACCTTAACTCTTATCTGTACATGTAAGCTTATCTCTTAAGATAAGATAAACCTTATCATTTTACATGGTTTCCACATTTTTAGACTTTTTACAAATAAAAATACACAAAATATTTATGACCTCACTCCTTGTCCTTATTACCAATATAATATTTCTAATTCCTAATCATGTAGACCCTACTTCTATAATTACCCAAACTTTGACATTTTAACATTACCAGACCACTTACGAGAAATATTTACTTTTTACAACATTCCTATTGTACTTTGACTATTACCGTACTCCACATTATTGGTGGCACCATACTGACGCCGCCGTTATCTTCTATCAGATGCTACTACTAATTATACTGAACAACATCCTATTCCTAATACATACATTAATGAAATAGAAATTATGGAGGAAAATTTTAGTGTCGACAGACCCTCTACGTGTCAAGAGCCTGAAAGGTAAGAACACAAGGAGTTAAGCCAGTCTAAAAATGAGAAGGTAAGAGGACACCAGCCAGGTGTGGATAACATGACACACACTTCAAAAGTATTTATAGGGTGGGGGATTTCCCTTCACTGAGCTACGAAGCCTGCGATCTTTCCTAGATCATAGGTGTGGCCCTGCATAATTAGAACTACAGGGCTTTTACAATTGGTGTTAAAACACATAGGAATTAGAGATAGGCTTCAAAAGGATCTCCATGCTTTTATCTGTTTTAATCTTATGTAATTATCCTTCTCCATGTGTTTTTCCTTTTCCTTTCTCTGCATGTCCTTTATTTCCCTTTTTTGAGCTATCAAGTCTATCGATTTTGTCACATGGTCTATCCTTTTCTTGAGTGGTAAGATCCGGCCGTTGTTCTTTTCCATAAGCCTAGTCCTAACTTGAAAATAAGCGATGTCCTCAATCCTGCGCAACTTCAAATGCAAATAACCTTGTGCGTTGGCCCGTTCCTTCAAATGTGGCACGAACACACATCCATGTCATCTTGTTTTAGGCATTGCTTTCTCCACTTCTTGGGTGCATGACTTAGACAAAAGAAAAAGGAAACCAAAGAGCCAAGTGGAAGCTATCTGGTGTCATTCCACTTAGCAATTTTCTTAGAAGAGCACTCATGTACATGTATGTGTAATCTTAAAAACGTGATGTAGCTGCCACATGGACCTTGTATGTGCATATTTTAGTGTCTATAATATCAATTCCTGTGCTCACAACCTTGATCATCAGACAACCATATATTTCATCTAGGACCAACTCATATTTGGGAGAAAGAGGTGAGCCACTTTTGTCAGACATTGCTCTCAGCAAGGGCCTTCTGACCATACCTATATTAATGTTTCACACTTGCTATTTTCGGGGGCTGTCAAGTCTCCCAATGTACCGCCATGATAAGTAATGTGCATCTTTCTTTCCTAGTAAGGGTCAAATCATGGTCACCTGGGTGTTGTAGGGATCCATTTTATCTCATCATCCATTCTAGTGAACCTGATGATTTAATGCATTGTAGGGGTGGTTGGAATGATGAGTTTGATTCTTCCCTCGTTTCACTGACTAAAAGAAATATCCTGATAGTATTGTAAAGGAGGGGAATTTTCTAAAAGGTTGGTCATTATTCCTCTCCTGCCCCCCTCTCTCATCCTTCCTTAGGGTAGAATGTGGACTCTAATGATGTCCTCCCTTAAGGCTTTGTAATGGTCCCTTCTGTCCTTGAAGAAGTGCATGGGTCCACTGATGTTGGTATCGTGCCACACCATAACCCAATAAATACTTGTTTCATGAGTTATCTTATCTAGCCTACTCTAGAAGTTAAAAAACATGCATTGTGCTCTTTTTCCTCTCATTGTAAACCATGCCATATACCGTGCATGACTCTAATTTTTATTGCAGTCTCCTGGGAGCTAATATTCAAGTGGGTTTTAAAGTGGTGTTCCTATGTGAACTTCATCTATGTGGGGATTAGATTGCATGAATCTGTCCATACCTTTCTCCCTACTCATGGAAATCTTTTCATCATTACAACAAGTAGTTTGGATATCGTCATCTAGACACTGGGTCCTGAAACTAGTGTCTCTAACTACTTAGTGAATGGCTCTCTTTCACCACTCTCTCTAAATCTTATCCTTATGCAAATCATTTTATACTGGAAAGGTTAGATCCCTCGATTAGATAGAATCATATCTTGCACTAATGGTGAGAAATTTAAATGCAAGTAAATGAAACATCCTGATGCTTTAGAGGTTGATGCTCAATTCTGCAAGTCTTACAACTTGAGACATGGTCTCAACTTATTATTCAATCCACACTGAATTGTCCATTTCAAACACGAGCCAAATTCATGGGTGATATGATTTTTCTCTAATAGGTCTCTTGATCCAATTGTGAAAATTCACGAATGTTGTACTGACGTTAGAATCTCACTACCATATATCCTATTACTCTGAGCTTGCCGTACCAATATTTTAGATTACTACTAGGGAAATGACCATCCTCTCTTAGATTCATACCAGGTGCTAAAGAAAATTATTCCACTTCAGGTGGAATCACCTTATTCTACATTTTTCTCAAAGGTATCTATCCTGCGAGGAGAAAATAGCATGAGGCCCACTAAAATACCATCAATCATCGTCTGAAAAATGGACAATTTATGTAGTCTTGCTAATGTCTGATGTTGATCATAAAGAACATGTCTCTAAACAAGAGATTCAAACTCGCCAATGCCTAGGTTATTTTCAATTGGTGACTCTAATCTTGAATTAAATTATACCCATGAAAAAGCATAGGAAAATACATATAAGAAGTGATTCACATCCTCACCTAAAAGTCATAAGTCCCCCAAGGAGTTGTTGAAGGTTGTAATTTAAGTCTTTCTGATTCTTTGAGCAAGTACTTGATGGTATCATTAAAGTTGAAACCATCCAAGCTTTGAGTTAAGCATTTCTGACCCTGTCACAAGCTAAAACAGTGATTCTCTATGTTTGGTACTGAGTATATTTGTCCGTCGGTTAAGATTGACCTTTGTCGGTTACTCTGTAGGCTAGAGAATCCACACAAAGTCTGATATCTCCATATCTTCTTTCTAACTAGCATAAGGTTGGCAACCCAAGAAGAGTATCTAGTGGGCTGAATGATTAAGCCATCTCTCAATTATTTAAGAAAACTTGCATTTTCATGGAAAGTAGTAATTGTTAATAGGCCTTTGTTTTTGTCTAAATGGTTTGGTTTTAGCCTCATAGAGGGATCTCATGCTCCCAATAAATCTTCTCTATGATGCCTTCAGACATCTGAATAATTACCAAACAAGGCTTTTCTTTCAACACAAGGTAAAATTTAAACTTGATATCCAGTTGGGCATTAGGATTGTTTCTCCATACAACCAAATTGAAGATGAATGGAAAGATACCAGATTATTTAATGACCTCTTCCTTTTCAATTAGTTACCAATATGAATTTTTCTAATTCCTAATCCCTTGTAGAACCCTACTTCTATTAATGATGCAATCAACTTTGCTAAAATTTTAATAAAAGTGCTACTAGTGACCACCTTAGGAATGGTATTTGTTTTACAATTGTATATTTATCATTTCTACAACAAAGATTCTCTACCTTGACTGTTTCATGCACACATTATTGGTTCCCAAGTCGTACTGGCAGCGCCGTTATTCTAACAAGAAACGCTCTACCATTGGCATACTTAAGAACTCAACTACTTCCTGCATACATACATCAATGGGAAATATGCCAACACTTTCACATAGGAACCAATTCCAATGAGGAGAACAAGCTATCCTCCTCATTAGCCCCCAAGCCCCAACCATCATATGTAATGAAAGGTGGATCCAACTCATGGACAACTATCACAAATATTCCACAATGACAACACCAAGAATTTGACTAGCCTTATTTCAGTAAAACATTCAACACAAGATTCTAACTCATAAACAATGTTAAAAACTATCAAAATACACAAGGCTTCAAGTCTGACAAAGCCAATCGAGCTTATATTGTTTTCTATGGTGAGATCACTTATGCATCATAATGGGATTACTGTGTTGACCCACCTTAAAAACCCTCAATAAACACATGTCAAACTACAAAAATACTTCCATGCCTCCCTAGATCCTCTTATCCCTCCAACATTCTCTTATGCAATCTCGCGTTAGTCTCATTCAAATGAACCAAGTAAGAAATGGAAGCATTTTATTATCCCAGGTGGGGTACCCAAGCCTAACATCTATACCAACACCATGAAATCCAACTCTTGGATGCAAGCTCCATCAAACAGTGAATTGTACCCATGGAGTAACCTACCATACACAAGGCAGCTCTGATTTTTCCATCTTATTCTCTTTTCCATCAGCAAAACCAATGAAATTTTCAAACATCTAACATCAGCAAAAAAGTACGTATACATAAGAAGCATTGTTGGGATCATTCAATCAAGTGTAACATCTTCTACTTTCACCATGGTAGAGTTTGTTCCAAGGATTCCCTCAATGGGAATGGTGGCTTCAAGGACATGTCCATTTGAACACTACCACCAACAAGCTCTGACAAATACCACAAGCTTCCTTGACAAAAGCTCTAACCCCATTTATGCAGGGAAGTCAACAATTACAACATCAAGTAAACCCTTCACACATCCCACAACCGACACTTCCCTAAATAAAAAAGGGAGAGAGGATGGTGAGGTACACTTCCCATATAGCTGTTGTCACTTTGATTCATCCTCAACTCCATCTCATAACTTCTAGAGGCATCAACCCCAATGCACCATAAATTGCACCGGGATCAGAGGACATGCATAAGTTACTGAAGCAACACTACCTTTTATGAGCCAACACCCCCTGAAGAATGGATCAACATTTCAATTGGGAATAAGACCAAGGATGTGCAATAAAATTTTACACTTTTCAGGTGCCTCTCCAAGATCTTCCATAATGGTGGTGGTGTTTCAGGGCCAGCAATGCTTTGAAGTAGGATTGGTCATGGCAACATTTACATTTCTGCTTGGTATAATCTTTTACTTCTTTCAATCCACAAGTATTCAAAAACTCTGGCCCTTAAGTGTTCAAGAATCCTAAGCAATTCAATGAATGGGAAAAATGTACTTTACATTTGGCTCAAGATCACTTGGGCTCATATCATATGGACACGTTATCCATGGCATAAATCAACATTGGAAAGGAAACAAGAAGGTTTATCAGATGGAGATCAGTATTCTTGGCATCCTGGGCATTAAATAGAGGAACTAGATAATTTTTGAACATGGGATAACCCCAGGGTTCTTAGCAATGAGGGGTAATCCCCTTCATAGGAACCCCCTAACATCAATTTGGGAATAGACTTGTGAGAAAGGGTGTCTTTGGCTTGGCGTGAGGACTAGACTCCTCTAAAAAATTTACTTCTAGTATTGTACTCCTGGTTGGTCTTGACCAATCCACAACACTCATTAACAATTGTGAATATAGTTCCTCCGAAGGAACAACACCATGCATACTTCTTGATCATGTAAAGCCGCATTATATACTTCCAAGATAAAATTTGCATTAGGAATTTCACAAGGCCTCAACATATGCATCCAATCATCATCTAGTAAATTGAGGAAGATCATTTAGAAATGGTAACAACATCTCGATTGTATGCAATCCCATCAAGGGTATGCAGCAGTATCTTGCACTTAGTTCACATCTATTGATGTTGCTGCTTATTGTGAGCCTGAAGAGTATCCCATGTCATACAAATGTCACCATAACCGTTTCATTCAACATTATCATCATCAATATGGAAAATGTCTTTAAAAGTCCACACAAATCATACTAAGAATCAAAAACCAAAAATATTCTCATTATCTCTAACATGTACATCATGCTAAGTCAAAATAATACAAAATGTCCATAAGTAGAGTCAATAGTATCAAAATCAACATAAATAAATGTCAAAGGGAAGTGGGCACTACAATTCATCGACACTTACATAAGACATAAGACACATGACAACACATTAGACACTTACATAAGTCATTGAATCACATAGACACATGACAACACCATATATATGTCGATGCCATACTTTCTCCAATGAAAGAATGCTAGCAATTACCCAACCATAAGAAAGGGACCCAAGGATTGGAAAACCCACAAACATCATTACCATGATTACATCTTAGTTCCATTTAACATTCCAAAATAACTTTTATACAAGGATAAGTTTATCCATTTTCCATGTACAAATTCTTAAATTCATTTCACACACATCTTATAGTTCGACCATTTAAGTTGGCTCTTTATCCCTTATGAAAATCTCCATAAATCACATAAGTATTTTCCATATTTAAAATTTCATACAAGTTATTAATTCTCTTGTTCTTATGTAATATTATACTTCCCAAATGCTTATTCAATGTTTAAATTTTACCCTTGCAACACAAGTGAATGTAACGTGATGTGAAGAAGAAATCTTAGGATTAAGGGAGATTTATATTCAAGATACATTTTTCCACAAACATTCTTCGATGATGGTATCCTTATTTCCCTATCGTAGTTAAAATAGTTCAATAATTTTTTGAATCCATTCAACATTTCCCGCATCAAGAAATTTTATTTAAGTTTTTCTATATATATATATATATATATATCTTTTATTTCCTTGAAGTTTGATCTCACCAAGGCAATTCATATTCCTTTTAACACAAGTAAATTTCTAATTGAGTTATAAGGACTCCAAGAGTGACATTATTCTTAACCTCAAATCTCGTTTTACTCTTATATGATTTACTTTAACATTGCACTATTGTCTCATTATTGGTATCACTTTAGAGAAAAAAGTTACGGAAGTACTTTTGTAACATCTTGAAGTAGTACAGGATTGGAATCATTATAAAATACACATGAACCACAAGTGATTTGTGTTCAAGGTAAGATCTTGTGATTCAATTATTGATGCAGTAATCACAACACCCCTGAATGTCTACAACTTGATGGGTTGAAACTATCAGTGTGATTACATAACATGGAGCTTGTCCCAAAGTATGGGACTTTGCAATCGGAAAGCTCTTCAGATGAAGGCTGGTTCCTATTCCTCTATTCTAATACACACACTTAAATTGTAGAGGATCTACTCTAAAATCTACTCTAACTTGCCAAGGAGACAAGGTTAAGAATATTACAAGAAATTAAACCTAACCTAACAGAGGTGATGCACCAAAAGGAATGCTAAACATTTTCTTTTCCATTAAACACAAACCATTAAAAATGTAATGCAACCACCATACACAGATAAATAGGATTGCAACGAACATAAGAAAGGGTTGAAAATCATCCACATACTTTTATTATTTCTAACTACTCTAGAATACATTGAATTGACTTATAACAATGATGGGTGCCACTACAAAATCCATACCCCCATGTACTATGCCTGGTTGGGAAAGAAAGGAAGCCCATAATTCATTATTTTGGTAGGTGAGAAGTCTAACAACCTAAAAAATTATAGACTGTATTTTTCATTTTTGAATAACTTAGTCCCACTCAAAATAAGCTTTCAAAAAAAACCTTTCTTGTGAAAATCAGAGCTCCCAGTCAAAAGTTATGGCTACTTGACGGTCAAGGTATCATTCGGCAAAAAAAATGAGTTCTTGATCTTCCTTTTCAGAGACTAAAATGCATGTAACCTCCAAAATCCCAAAATTCATACTTTCAGATATTTTGTTTCGGAAGTCGGGTTATTGTTCATTGGAAAATCAGCCTGAGAGTTCTAAAACTCTGAAACCTAAATCTCTGAAACCCAAAAGTCCAAAATTTTAGACTTTTTGAGCTTTTCAATTTTTATAATTTTCACTGTTCATCCCTTTGTGCCCACCAAAATATTTGAAACTCCGAAACCTGAAAGTCTAAAATTTCAGACTTTCAGAATTTCAGAATGTTTCCCTTTTCAGACTTTTTCACTATCCATCCCTTCACACCCACCAAAATCTCTAAAACTATGAAATCAAAAATTCCAAAATTTCGTAATTTTGAACTTTCAAAACATTTTCTCATTTTTTCCAACTGGCCGCTTCCTTTCTTCAAAACTCTGAAACTTGAAAATCCCAAATTTTAGACTTTTGAACTTCGGAGATTTTACATTTTAGAACTTTTTTACCCCAATTTTTCTCTAAAATGTCAAATTCCTAAAGTCCAAAAACTTTGGGCTTGGGCCTCCATTCTTTACTCTTCAAGCTCTAATCTCCTTCGATGTTCCCTTGGCCATTCATTTGTCAACATGCATTTGCAATTGTCGAGCCCGCCTACAACTTTATTTTTGGAATTAACATGTGGGCTCACATGACTGAACCAACCTCTCCATTTCTCTTGTCCTCTGTCATGTTTGATCAATTTTTCCTGAGGGAAAAAATTGGATAACATAAACATTTCATGATGTTGCATGTGAAATTTCTTTTATTCTTAATGTCATAAAAGGGCATAACAAGGGATTACAGGACCAAGTTTCTTGTTTCCTAAGTTCTTTAAAGTCAATATCTTTCAAAAAATATTCATTTGTAAGGAGTTACTTACCATTTTTTACCCTGAAGTTAACCTCCTAATCAATGAAGGTTTAGTTTAATTCTAATTTTTAGTCAAGGCTCTACACCCTATTATTAATGTGTGAAGACATTTTTGCCCTCTAAATCCTTCATAAAAGACTGAGCCGCTATATTATCACTAGCCAAAGTAACACATTTATCTTGGAGGAACTAAAGAGATCATTAACAAAAGTCTAAGTCATAGTACAACTATTTCACTAGGTCCATTTGTGTCGTCTGGATCTCACAAATAATTTCATCGATGATGAAGAAAATTCTTAGATCTAACTTCGTTAGACTTTTTAGTGGACTAGGATACTAAGGAGGTGTTAGTTCTACTTACTCCAGATAAAGTTTCTCCATGTCGTTCCTAACCATCAGGTTCACAACGATAACAATAAACATACCGGCTATGATGACAACTCAAAATTGGGCTCTTATTTACTTAATCAGAATGTTCCATAGAGTCTAAATTTTAAGTTCATTCTACATTTTCAATTTCTTCTATGCTAAGAAGGATCATGTAAGAAAGGTAGATATGCACAAGTTTTAAACTAATTTCAATTGTTTTATTTAGATTTTTGTATTACAGTTTTAAGGTAAGGAATGTGACACCAATTATTTAATCAACAATTTCACAACAATTTCAAAATGGAAGTGCACTACAAGGTATTAATTTCAATTTTGTTTAACACATTTATCCAATGTTTACAATACAATTTTGGAATGAAAAGAAACCCATGTTTAGATGGACGTTCCCCTTAAACACTAGCATCTTAAAAAATATTACCAAACTCATTTAATAGTCCTTTCAACACTTCACTAATGATAACCATCCTCTACAATATCACTTGAGATATATACCCAATCGCCTTTTTACCATATGTAATTTATGAATCAAAATTTAAACTATGATTAAATGCACATTTCCTAAGGTATCCCTAAAACTAACATTTCATACATATTAGCAAATTTCAAATATATATTTTTTGTAACATGGAACTACATTATACATATGTACATTTTACAATGACCTATATAAATTATAATGATAAATATCAAATTACACAACGCCATTTTGCCATCTTTCTTGCATCCTACAAAACCATGTGAGCATGAAAACAATGATAAATATCTAACATGACATCCACCCTAATCTAACATAACTAACATGTTTAGTTTCCCATTTACATAATAAAATTAATAATTTGCATTTTAAAGGAGAGGGTTAGAGACACATTTATTTCATTTCAATTCACTTCATTTCTTAACCAATGAGAGAGAAAGAAATAAGGAAGAGAGAGAAACACTATTCTGCCCAAAATTTCAATTTCACAAAACAAGTCACATGGTAGCTCATTTCAAATAGTTATTTACAAGCGTTAACAAGCTTCCACATTGGTTTAATAACCCGATGGGGATCCTGCAAATTTTTATTTACATTTTCCTGTTGGTTGTCAAAATTACCCATTTTAGGCTTAGAGGCTAAGAAACCACTTTCAATCATTGTCTTTCAATAAGTAAACACACCAAAGGTAAGTTTCTATGAGTCCTCCTATACACCAAGAATTCACAGAAACTAGCAGAATCCAAAATGGTTTACTATTGGCGGTTAGTTTTCTGAGGCCATCGTGCGTAATTGGTCCAATTTGAATTAGTCAAAAGTACGACTGAATGCTTAAAAAATAACCTTTCCAAACTATCTAGAGGATTGTTTTTCCCCCAAACTGATGGTTATAGGAAATTTTCTATTGAAATTATTATAGGTTTGCTTCGTTGTCTAGGATTAAAATTGTGAGCAAATAGGAAACCCAACTTTTCAACTTTAACAGCTTCCTACAGCTGTCAAAATGGCATAACAGTGTTCATAGAAGGGCATCAACAAGATCACATATGATCATTCGAGGTAAATTCAAGGATTGAAGTGACTCCTCACATAACAAGGTAAATGAAGGAATCTTAATAACTCCTTTTTGGAGTTAGAAAGTTTATTTCACACAAATTCGAAAATTATGATCTATTTTAAGAAGGGAGCGGTCAACATATTTATAAGGAACTCAACTTAAAATTGTCAATAAAAATGGGTATTGTAGTAATTTGGTTTGGTTGGGATGTTTCATAGAGCAATGTTTTAAACGTAATGGGTTTATGCTCAACTTATGGCTACAAACTGTACTATTAGATCTTCTCTACTCACCTTATGGCCGAGCATGTTTATTGTTTAAGACTGAAATGAATTTGTTTAATACAATCAGATCCCCCACCCAATTCTTTGGTCAGATAGCTAATTTCGTTTTCAAATTCGAAAAAATAAAGAACATAATTTGTGATTCATGAGCAGATGTCTGCAACCATCGACTAACAAAATGGGTTAGCGTTCTCTACTTCAGACCCCCCTCGTGAAACACTTGCTAGATGCAATGTGACTTGAGGATTCCCATTTATTGTCAAAACTCAAATTTAGGCAAGTATTGCAATTCAACATTGATACTGTGAGATATGTCAAAGACTGTTGAGGCAAACTATTCGAATATGTCAGTGTATTATCAGTTACTACATAGTCAATTCTTGTGTGAAGCTCTCATGTTTCACACAAGAAGAGTGTGTGCTTATTAAGTTTTATTAGTTGTTTGATCTCACTTTACTAGAATATCTTAATCAGAGTTGGTCTTTAGAATGTGGTTTAAAAAGTAACCATATGAGTATACCCAACATGTACACCATGATCCCAATAAGATATCTTAGACCAGACCAGACCTGAACAGGAGTCAGAAGAGTCGCTATTCTAAGATTAAATGTAACCCTGGAGCTAAAGTCCCTTGACAGTATGAGCAATTAAGTGACATACATTATAGATGTCCTCCCAACTCAATTGGTTTTACACAAATCCTTTATGTGTACAATGCAAATTCCCTTTTGAACTCTACCACTAGCAGTTTTGGTAGATGGTGAATTGCTCTTCTATTTCTGAGCAACTTCCTAACAAATACAGAACCTCACCTAAACATGTAAACTTATGTCCAGATGTTTGACAAATAGAACTTTTAGTTGTAGCTCATTCTGACAATTACACATCTCAAAAGAAGAGTTCATATGTAAATCCTATTGTAACAGTATAATATGTATGTGCTCAACAGGGGTCTCAAAGAGATAATTCAATCCCATGCATAGCTTGCCTTTTTGCTAGGAATGAAGAAACATTACACGATCAACAGAGCCTTCCGCTTTGATAGCCATATATTTCAAGGACTCAGTTAATCAAGCAAACATTAATTTTCAATTCTAGTGGAATGCTTGCATAAGAAAAAATTATGCCATTTAAATGCTCTGCTTAACACCTCCTTGTTCTCAATGCAACGTTCAACCTAGACATTTTGAACAAATACAGAAATGTCGCTTAGATGGTCATGGAGTGTCTCCATCTAGACCTCAAAAAATTCATAAATAGTAGCATAAGGTAAAATTGAGAGAGAGAATGTGTAGAGATTCCCCATTTACCTTGCATTAATACCTGAGTACTTCGGAAGGGCGAAGATATATGCAATGTCTTAAGTATCTTGCACCCTCAGCCATGAGATTGCCACGCTTAGCAAAGGACCTGGATCGCTAACTGTACACATGCCATTAGCAGGTACTTGAGGTCGCTTCTAAACCATGTCAATATACCACTAGGTGTGCATATCTTGATAGTCACAGAAAGTTAGAAGCTTCATTTTTGGGTTGTGATAAACTGTCAAGACAGATTCTATAATGGAAGTCTATGCTTCCGCATTTCCTGTTCATATGCCCCCAGTCTTGTTTCAACAAGAACATTTGAAAAAAATCCTCTCTTTATGCTTTGATGGATGTTCATACCAATATTCCAGTGCTCATATTCATGGCACTTAGTAGATGGGATATGCCTCTGAAATGTAATCTTCTCCCATGTTGGAAGACCTATTTGTGCATTAAATGCAATTATGTGTGCAATCATTTCCTAAGGAAAATCTATGTCTCTGAATACAACACTTCCAAAAAATGTACTTGGTGCCTAAGAGAAGACTGAAAGATTAATTCAGGCACCGTGATTGCAATTACAGTCCATTGAAATGCAAATAAGTGGTATTCTTCTAATTCCCAAGGAAGATCATCTTTCGGGTGAGCGTAGTGGCATCCTATCAACAAAAAGATCCTTCCTTTTTCTACATCCGCCACTACATTTTCGCTAGGTGTGTGCATATTAGGCAACCGAAGCGCTTGTATTACTGTGTAAAGAAAAGACAATTTTGACAAACGCTGTGAAGGATATGTCAGTCTCCATCTATGCTACACATAACTCCTCCTAGCATTACTAAAATCCATCACGTCTCCAAAAAATAAATCCATCTCCCATCCACTCACCAACTCCACTGTCCAAACATCACTAAACTTCAATTTCATTCCTTTTTTTATTAACATGATTTTTTTTTTAATTTTTAAATTTATCTACTTTTTGATTACTTCAATTTATCTTATTTTGTTTTTAAATTATCACCACATTCTACTCCATTCACCACTCATCCCGCACCCACTCCTCCTACCACCACTTACTGTTGCCTCTCTTTTATTTTATTTTATTTATGTTTTGTTTGAAAGGGGGGCCAAGAACTACATTTACGTCCCCTTATAAGGGGTTCATCCTCAATGCGACATAACACTAAAGCTCGAAGGGATACGTAGATGAAAAATTGAATATTGACACATGTCATTTAACAAAACAACTTTTTGGTATAATGCAACGACAAGGAAGAAAACTAAATTTTGAAATATCTTAAATTTTAATATTATGTGAAGATTGGTAGTTCTCTTTTACTTTATTAATTAGTTAGTCTTCCTTTACAATATTTCTTATCTCAAGATCTTAATACTCATTGTTTAGAATTTTTCTATTGTCTTATGGTTCGTGGCTACCCAAACAAACCGACATAAAAATACCACACCAGGACCAAACACCATACAAACGACCCATGAGACATATTGCTACATATATTCACGAGCGTATCACGTCTCGAGAACTCAACTAAACCACATAAATAATATACATATCCCTCACAACATAATACTTATCACACATGATCCTGACACAACAATACTCATAACATAAGTAGACTACAACAACATGGAATACCCAATATAGTCCAAACACCTCTAACCTAAGTGACATAATAACGTGTGGTTCAACAACCTACTAGTTATTTATAAAGCCTTGAGGCATATGCCCAGATGATGAAATGTGTCCATAGGTTCCTCCAGTCCATGGTGACTCCCATGACCCTATTCTAACACATTACCACATTAAAACCAACATAACAATCCATTTCAAATTCCAAGGGGGAAAAATCCCAAACCTTGGGCTAGGCTATAAAACTTTTTAACTTGGTACGTAAATTTAAGAATAAGAAAAGTAAATGATTAATTAGCCATAATTAGTGCAAAAATTTGCATGTTAGTGCAACAATAAATTAAAATGTCCAAAATATAAGAACAAATTAATCAAGAAATATTTTGGTTCTTACAAGAAAAGATAAAATGTTCAATTTATGAATAAAATACGTATATAGGAATAGCAAAATTACGATAACTATGTGGCCTTATATGGCCACCAAAGGGGTACTCAACGAGTAGCTGGAACTCAGACATCGAGCCTCAACCTCAGCTCGTAAATAACATATACAATAATACAACTGTCATCATATCTGTATGAATCATCCCTCCATCGCTTCTACAAGGATCAACATAGTCATAACTACACTTAGTTTGAATCCATACGATAACCATATAGGGAGAGATAAAGGAGTACAAGTTGCCATCTATTGAGCCTAAGGTTTCTGTGAAACACAATATGCATGACACCCATTGATCAAGTGCCATATATACCAAACGAACAAAAGTGGGTTTTCAGCCTATGTAAGACTCCATTTCCTATCTTGTAATTAGATCGAGTGACTGGTCAAAAGTATACATTTTCTAACTCCAAACATACACCATTTACTGATTTCCCTTATTTTTCAGTTAGTGTAGGGTCCACAACATAACAATAACTACATCACTAACACAATGGTGATTCACACACATTAACCATAACATCTTAAGGATGGTATATATACATGGTATAACACAATAATTAATTTCATGGGTTGTGATACATCACATTACCACATACTGCACCCAAATTGCAACCAATATACAATAGGGATCACACACACACACCATATGCCCCTAAATGAATACATGAAGCATCACATATTACATGAATTATATGTATGATGACACAATGCCTAACATTACAACATATAGTCAATTAGAATTGGCAACATGGTGACACACATGATTCATCACAACACAGTGACGAAATCATGATACTATATAATTCACTTTACACCAATTTGTTCATGCAACACATAGTCACACCTACATATCAAAGAGTAATAAGAAAATCCAACACTCTGTAATTCACAATAACATTATTTTCATACACAACAAGGTGGCACATCACATGTTAAATCCTCATTGAATCCACAAAAAAGAGAAAAAATACTCTCATCATAAGCACATCAACATGATAAAAAATAGGCATTAAGTGACATGCACAACATATGCGTTCATAATATCATAATTACAACGTTGGTCACATAACAACATAAATCACATTACTCTACCAATATCTACCACCATCATGCAAAACCATCACAACTCCAACTATCCCAAAGGGTTGAGAGCATGAACCTCACTCTGATACCAAATGTAACATCCACATTTTACACCCACAATACAACAGTAAAAAATAGCATTGTTTTTACTTACATTACCACTACACAATGCCCACAAGGGCTCCAAGTAGAGAAACTCAACAATGCATAAGACACTTACATAAGTAATCAAATCACATAGACACATGACAACACCATATACATGTCAATGGAACACTTTCCTCAATGAACAAATGCTAGCAATGACCCAACCACAAGAAAGGGACCAAAGGATTGGAAAACCCACAACACAATCATTACATGATTACATCTTAGCTACGATTAACATTCGAAGAACATTTTATAGAGGATAATTTTATCCATTTTCAACCTACAATTCTTAAATTCATTGACGTTCATCTTGCTATGTCTGTGTACCAACACACAAAGGATTGTGTTGTCATCCACATTCTGAGAGATGGATTCGCGGTTTAGTGGAGGACTAAGGAACAAAAGCTCCAAGTGGATTCGAGACAATCACTTGGGAGGTCTTCAAGGGAGTGGTTCAAGAGAAAGTATTTATCCAAGAGTTTTCATTTAGGCATAGGATACATAATTCAATGACCTATGTAAGGCATCCATGACAGTGGAAGATTATGAGAGTCACTTCCTAGACCTACTTTATATGTAGACTACATGTAAGATGAATAGGTCAGGATCCACAGGTTCATCAAGGGCCTAAACCTAGACTTAGGAGGGGCAATGTGCATGAAATTTCCGAAGAGAAGGCCCACATTATGGAGGAAGGTCCAGAGGGAAGATGCCAGAAGGTTACAGATAGAGTGCAGTTCCTCCGTTCTTGCAGATGCAGGATAATAGATTGAGGGGGTCTGCTCTCCTTCTCATGGTGGAAATGGGTTCTACATATTATTCATTCATACTACCACATCACAAACCCATCTAAGCAGTAGGCAACAAATAGACTCGTCCTCCATTTAGGTCTCTAAGGAGATTCAATTGCTCAAGGGGATGTAATATAGGACCTCTTCCTAGGGGACCAGTCAGGACTCAGGCACTACCTAGAGCTATGTCAACAAGAGTTCGTAGTAGGATCATAAGGATCCATGTCACAAACCACTAGATTACATGTACTGATGCACCTCTTATTGGAAGGGACCTCATAGTTTCTATGAGTATGGTGCACTTACGCATCATTGGAGAGAGTGCACAGAGAACCCTAATAACAAGGGTAAGGCAATGATTTTAGAGCCTACAATCGGTGATATTACTAGGAGCCACAAGATATATGTAGTGATCGAGAACTACAGGAATAAGCACCTTCGCATGGTGATTAAGACTACATGTAACATTGATGGCATTTCTATTTTTGTTTTTATTTATTCAGGCTTCTCAAATTATTTTATTTCTTCATTTGTAGTAGAACGATGCAGGCTAGTGGTAGTTAGGTAGAGCCATAATTTAGAAGTGGAGATGGCTTCTGGAGCTAAGCTCAAAGTGGACTCCTTGGTCAAAGAGTGCATAGTTGACCTAGGACCTTTTTCCATGACCTTGGATCTTTGTATCCTTCCTTTGGGGTTCCTATGGGATTATTTTAGCGCATGGATTGGTTATCTACACATAGGGCTAGAGTTGATTGTTAGAGTAAGGGTATTCACTCATGTGTAGATGATTGGAGGAATGGAAGACAATGATTAGTGGGAGGTTAGGAGAGGAAACCGACATCTATTCCACATGCCATATCCACTATGCATGTTAAGCGTGTGCAAACGGAAAAGGGTTCTAGTTTTATACCTATCACATGGTTAGAGCCGACTAATACTATGAGATGAGTCGAGTGGGCTGTCACTTGATGAGCATCCATAGCTAGAGGTATTTTACTAGTGTCTTTCTTGCGGAGTTGTCATAGGGATAGCTCCTCCCTCCATGTGAGATATATTTACAACATTTCTTATGGTTCTACTAACGAGCTCTTACGAACAGCCCTATCTATGAGGGCACCTTATAGGATGACTCACTACGCCTGCTCTCTATCAAACCTCAAGTTGTTAGTTAGAGGACTCTCAAAAATTCCTAATACATCCTAGTGTATCCCCTTGGGGTGCACGGTGTTTTTTTTCTAAAGAAAAAGGAAAAAAATCTTTCCGATTGTGTATTAATTATCCCATCAGTATTACAAAGTCATGTCAATAATCGTAGTTCTCTTTTAATTTTTATTAATTAGTTAGTCTTCCTTTACAATATTCTTATCTCAAGATCTTAATACTCATGTGAGAATTTTTCTATTGTCCTTATGGTTCGTGGCTACCAACACAAACGACATAAAAAATACCACACCAGGCCCCAAACACAATACAACGACCCATGCGACATATTGCTACAATATCACGAGCGTTATCACGTCTCGAGAATTCAAACTAAACCACATAAATATATTACATATCCCTCACAACAAATCTATCACACATGATCTGACACAACATACTCATAAAATACGTAGACTAAAACAAAATGGAAACCCAATATAGAAAAAATACCAACACCTCTAACCTAAGTTGACATTATAAACTTGTGGTCAACCACCCCTACTAGTTATTTATAAAGCCTTGGGCATATGCCCAGATGTGATGAAAGTGTCCATAGGTTACTCCAGTCCATGGTGACTCCCATACCCTATTCTACCAACTCCACATTAAAAACCAACATTAACAATCCATTCAATTCCAAGGGGGAAAATCCCAAAACCTTGGGCTAGGCTATAAACTTTCCCTTTTAACTTGGTCGATAAATTGAAGATACGAAAAGTAAATGATTAATTCGCCATAATTAGTGCAAAAAAATTTGCATATGTTAGTGCAACAATAAATAAAAAATGTCCAAATATAAGAACAAAATTATCAAGAACTATTTTGGTTCTTACAAGAAAAGATAAAATGTTCAATTTATGAATAAAATACGTATATAGGAATAGCAAATTACGATAACTATGTGCCTTATATGGCCACCAAAGGGCATACTCAACGAGTAGCTGGAACTCAGACATCGAGCCTCAACTCGAGCTCGCTAAATACATATAACAATAATACAACTGTCATCATATCTGTATGAATCATCCCTCCCATCGCTTCTACAAGGTCAACATAGTCATAACTACACTTAGTTTGAATCCATTACGAAACCATATAAGGAGAGATAAGGAGTACAAGTTGCCCATCTATTGAGCCTAGGTTTCTGCTAAACACACAATCTGCATTACCACCCATTGATCAAGTGCCATATATACCAAACGAACAAAAGTGGGTTTTCAGCCTATGTAAGACTCCATTTCCTATCTTTGCTAATTGGATCGAGTGATGGTCAAAAGTATACATTTTCTAACTCCAAACATACACCATTTACTGATTTCCCTTATTGTAGTTAGTGTAGGGTCCACAACATAACAAATAACTACATCACTAAACACAATGGTGATTCACACACATTAACCATAACATCTATGGATGGTATTATATACATGGTTATACCACAATAATTAATTTCATGGGTTGTGATACATCACATTACCACATACTGCACCCCAAATTGTAACCAATATACAATAGGGATCACAACACCACACACCATATGCCCCCTAAATGAATACATGAAGCATCACATATTAAATGAATTATATGTTATGATGAACACAATGCCTAACATTACAAATATAGTCAATTAGAATCTGCAACATTGTGACACACATGATTCTCACAACATAGTGATGAAATCATGATACTATATAATTCACTTTACACCAATTTGTTCATGCAACACATAGTCACACCTACATATCAAAGAGTAATAAGAAACTCCAACACTCTGTAATTCACAATAACATTATTTTCATACACAACAAGGTCGCACATCACATGTTAAATCCTCATTGAATCCACAAAAAAGAGAAAAATACTCCATCATAAGCACATCAACATGATAAAAAATAGGCATTAAGTGACATGCACAACATATGCGTTCATAATATCATAATTACAACGTTGGTCACATAACAACATAAATCACATTACTCTTCCAATATCTACCACCATCATGCAAAACCATCACAACTCCAATCTATCCCAAAGGTTTGAGAGCATGAACCTCACTCTGATACCAAATGTAACATCCACATTTTACACCCACAATACAACAGTAAAAAATAGCATTTTTTTTACTTACATTACTCACTACACAATGCCACAAGGGCTCCAAGTAGAGAAACTCAACAATGCATAAGACACTTACATAAGTAATCAAATCACATAGACACATGACAACACCATATACATGTCGATGGAACACTTTCCTCAATGAACAAATGCTAGCAATGACCCAACCACAAGAAAGGGACCCAAGGATTGGCAAACCCACAACACATCATTACCATGATTACATCTTAGCTACGATTAACATTTGAAGAACATTTTTATAGAAGGATAATTTTATCCATTTTCAACCTATAGATTCTTAAATTCATTTCACGTTCATCTTGCTATGTCTGTGTACCAACAACACTAAGGATTGTGTTGTCATCCACATTCTAAGAGATGGAGTCACGGTTTAGTGGAGGACTAAGGAACAAAAGCTCCAAGTGGATTCCGAGACAATCACTTGGGAGGTCTTCAAGGAGTGGTTCAAGAGAAGATATTTATCCAAGAGTTTCATTTAGCATAGGATACATGAATTCAATGACCTATGTAAGGCATCCATGACAGTGGAAGAGTATGAGAGTCACTTCCTAGACCTACTTTAGTATGTAGAATACATGTAAGATGAATAGGTGAGGATCCACAGGTTCATCAAGGGCCTAACCTAGACTTAGGAGGGGCAATGTGCATGAAATTTCCGAAGAGAAGGCCCACATTATGGAGGAGGACCAGAGGGAAGATGCAGAAGGCTACAGATAGAGTGCAGTTCGTATCTTGCAGATGCAGGATAATAGATTGAGGGGGTCCACTCATCCTTCTCATGGTGGAAATGGTTCTACATATTATTTATTCATACAACCACAACAACCATCTAAGCAGTAGCAACAATAGACTTGTCCTCCATTTAGTCCTCTAAGGAGATTCAATGCTCAGAGGGGATGTAATATAGGACCTCTTCCTAGGGGACCAGTCAGGACTCAGGCACTACCTAGAGCTATGTCAACAAGAGTTCGTAGTAGGATCATTAGGATCCATGACACAACCACTAGATTACATGCATGATGCACATCTATTGGAAGGGACCTCATAGTTTCTATGTGAGTATGGGTGCACTTACGCATCATTAGAGAGAGTGCCCTCAGAACCCTAATACCAAGGGTAAGGCATTGATTTAGAGCCTACAATAGGTGATATTACTAGGAGCCACAAGATATATGTAGTGATCGAGAACTACCAGGAATAAGCACCTTCGCATGGTGATTAAGACTGCATGTAACATTGATGGCATTTCTATTTTTGTTTTATTTTATTCAGGCTCCTCAAATTCTTTTATTTCTTCATTTGTAGTAGAATGATGCGGGCTGGTGGTAGTTAGGTAGAGCCATAATTTGGAAGTGGAGATGGCTTCTGGAGCTAAGCTCAAAGTGGACTCCTTGGTCAAGGAGTGCATAGTTGACCTAGGACCTTTTTCCATGACCTTGGATCTTTGTATCCTTCCTTTGGGTTCCTATCGGATTATTTTGCGCATGGATTGGTTATCTACACATAGGGCTATAGTTGATTGTTAGAGTAAGGTAATATCATGTGTAGATGATTTGGGAATGGAGACAATGATAGTGGGAGTTAGGAGGCCCACATCTATTCACACCATATCCACTATGCAGGTTAATCGGTGTGCACGAAAAGGTTGCTAGTTTTATATTATCATGGTTAGCGACATAATAGAGGATGAGTCTAGTGGGCTGTCACTTGATGATCATCATATCTAGAGGTTTTTTCTAGTGTCTTTCTTGGGGAGTTGCAAGGGATAGCTCCTCCATGTGAGATATATTTACACATTTATTTGGTTCTACGAATAAAGCCTATCTCATGAGCACCTTATAGGATGACTACACCTGAGCTCTATCACCTCAAGTTGTAGTCAGAGGGACTTCTCAAGAAATTCCTAATCCATCCTAGTGTATCCCCTTGGGGTGCACCGTGGGTTTTTCTAAAGAAAAAGGAAAAATCTTTCCGATTGTGTATTAATTATCCTCAGCTGTACAAAGTAATGATCAATAATCTTACCCCCTTCCACATATTGATGATTTGTTTGATCAAATGAAGTAGACCATAATATTTTATAAGATATATCTTAAGTCTAGATACCATGTATGGGTGCTCATTTTGATCTTACCCCGTTTGTCCTTGAAAACGTCTCAATTCCACATGGTTTCAAGTTTTCTCTATCCCCCTCTATTGATGCGTGAAGGTTTTTTCCTTCATTTGGTTGCCATGGTTTGTCCTTTCTTTTGGTCAGGATCACATTAAGTCAAGAATTTGTTTTCCATTCCTCTATCCATGTGAAAGAATTTGTATCTTGGGCGTTAAATTTGGGTTTTTTTTCCCTTCCTTTTTTCCACTGTCATATTTTGTTTTCCACGTCAATTTATATCTCAACATCTTTAGCTACGTGGTTTGTTCTGATTGGGTGCATCTCGACGGGGCATTTTGGAACTCTAAGGACCACTTCAACTCAAATCTTGTCCCTGTGGAGGGTCGGGTCGGTGCTCATCTAAAAATTCTCCTCTAGGATTGAAATTTGGAATTTAGCCAAAGACACACATGGAGGTTTGCGCTGGACCTGCCTATAATTAACTTTTCTTCAAGCGGCGGTGTAGCTTTATCGGACTTAGGACACGTGGAAAGCCCACGCTTGTCTAGGGTCTCCACTCTTGTGCTCCATATCAAAAGAGCACGAAAGGGATACCGTTGAGGTCTCCACTCACTCTATACCATACTTAGAATTTTTCATTAGCGGATGTAACTTTGTGGGTTATGAAAAACGTGCTGGATAGGTGCTATTTAACGATCCATCCTCTGAGTCATATCTAGGATGTTCCTTAGTGAGACGCATGAAATTTCATGGCTCTCTCTATATAAAACTTTTCAATGCAACTTTCTAAAGCTAGGACATGTGGAGGGAATGTCCCATTTGGGGACTACCTATGATTTTTATTTAAAAGCGCACTGAAAGGGAACATGTTAAGCCCGTGCTGTTTAGGGTCTCCGCTTTGGGACATATCAAAAGAGATCCATGAAGAGACGTGGAGGGATTCACCCACTCTACCCTTTCTTGGACTTTTCAACAGCGCGGAACCTTCTCGACCCTTAGGCCAACATAGCGCCTCCACTAGTACCTAATTTGTCAACAATTGTGCAGGATTGAGGACACTGGTGAGCGTGTGCTTGTTGGGGTATTGCTTTTAGGCATCATATCAAAAATGCATCAATGAGACACGTGGAGGGCTTCCACTGGCCCCTTTTATACTGAGACTTTTCAAAGGCCCAAAAGGTAAATTTTTGGGCCCAGGGCACGTGGAAGGCCCATGCTTTGTTTGGAAATTTCCCTCTATTACTTTGCCTTTGCAGATGCACCAAGGAAACAAGTGACGACTCTAATCTAAAGTTGATATAAGGGGAAAATCAACAGTTGCTATGCACTGAACTAATTTTACCACTATTTTTGCTCAAGTGCTCCTGGAGATGTGAATACACATTATTTTTCATCACTTTTTTATGAAATTCCTTGGCGTTTTTACCTACCAAGTGCAATTCAATGAATCCAAAGATAATTTGTGAATCCAGGGATTATAGAGGTTGATATTTTGAAGTTGGAATTACTCGAGCACTGGAAAAAATGTGAATTACCAAAGAAAAACTAGATGCAGAGTAGAGTTTACCTGCCCAGAGGATGAAAAAGTTGTTGCCAGAGTAGAAAATGTGTTGCCGAGTAGCTACTGGGTTGCCCTTGTTAAAAAAATCATGGGATATTTGCAATGATCCACACTGTTGTCCAACCTGATAGATTTCGGGTGTGCTTTTGTAAAAATAAAAAATTCACTTTCCAGACAAATGGTAACAAGCAAAGGTTCCTAGAATATTCTTATTTTTGGGGGAAAATTGTGGTATAAGTCCAGCATTGTGAAATGTACAAATGCAATGAGAATACTCTTGCAACAATGGGTTAGGGTGTTATTTTTATTGAAAAAAAATTTAGAAAGCCCATCTTTCGAGAGACCATCTACGGAAACAGTTCATCTCTTATGTTTTAGATTCATCCAAAGTCAAGTGGATTACAAGTGTAACAACCATTTGATAAGCTCTTGAGACTATTCAAAGAATTTATCCTTGCCTGATGAATCTAATCAAACTTCGATTATTAATCTATGTTAATCTGGGAAGGAAACATTTGTTGTGTCTTCTTCATGTTTAGAAGGGCTCTGCAAATAGTTTTCCTTGTTCCTATGCATCTTGTGTCTAAAAATCCCTTACGAATCACATAGGATCTCATCCACTGTGATAGTTTAGTTGATTTGAACTTTTATTACAAGAAGAGCCTTAATCCTGTACGTGAAATACACAATTGTAAATCACTTAATGTCATTTTGTTGATAAAGATTTGGCTCTAAGCCTTGAGTGTAGTTTAGGTGTGAGAAACGGGGTATGTAATGTTTTCAATTGAGTCGTTAACTTGACCCTTTATGTTGAATTCTCAAATATTGTGGTGAGAAACCATGCAAACTAGGCTTCCATTGATCACACCTTCTTAGTTGAAGGAATATTTTAGCTATCTGAAGCAGTAATCATGAGTTTTCCAAATGTTGTAGGTTCTCAAAGATTTAGTATAATCACCTTTATCCCAGCTTAAGCTCCCACTAATAAATTTCAAATAACTGAATCCTTATCGTTCGCCCCAAGTACCCCTATTTAGTGATTTGTATCCAAAATGAATAAATTCTACTACAAAAAGTGTGAAAGCAATCGGAGTCCCAACTGTCTTATTAGCCTAAACCTTGGTTAGGAAAATACACCATCTTTAGAAGTGAAACTTGTGAGAAGTTAATTAAACTTGTGGATGCATTGACATATTTTCTGGAAGGTCTCCTGTCAAATTTGTGCAAAGAAGGAATCGTCATTCCTCCTCACCAACAGAGGGTATTTAAAACTGAGTCCTCGACCTGGTACGAAAGGCAGGCCTAAAGTAGTGAGATAAATCAAATCCTTAATGAAGGTGCCCTCATTTTCTCCAATTATCGAGGACCAAGAGTTAAGAAAAATCCCCTCCCTAGCTAAAAAATGACTTATCATAGATTTTCAGTTGCTCCTAGTTGTCTTGCAAATATATGAGTGAGTGGTTTCCAAGGGAGAAGAATTTAGATACTAACACTGATGGCACAACTACCAGGGACTATTTAAAAAAGATGTACACATATAGACCTTGTAATGTTTTATTACGTTGATCTAAGTGCAAATACGTTGTTTAAATGTCATCCTGTGTTGAAATTTGTAATAATTATGCGAAGTTAAAAGTTCTACGTGTAATATTTCTAGTTTCTGTGGTTTTTTTGTTTTTGCAATAATTTTACATCATCAATGTTAATATGGGTAAAGGAAGGTAAGATATGTGAGATCTTGCCTAAATTTAGTGTGAAAGACATTTGATAAATTCCAATTTTTCGCTGAGAGATTTGACAAAATAAGGTGAAATCCTACAGTGGCGACTACGTTTGTTTTGTTGAATAATTTGAAAAAAATGCCAGTGTATACCTATGTCAATTAAATTATCATTAACTTTGCAAAGATGGAAGGAAGAATATATGTATATCCCTAAAGACCCTACCTGAAAAGGTTATTCCATAACTGGGAATATGGTGCAGCCTCTTAGCTCAGCTATCCTTCATAATAAGAATCATGTCCAATACTCAATACATAAACCAATGGGTCCTATTTTTTGGTAAAGCGTGTTAAGATTTATGGTGTATGTTCTTGGTCTTCACTATTCAAGCCTTGGTCTATCCAAATGATGTATTCTCCTTTTTTTCCCCCCACAAGGTCTATACCTCCTATATCATGCCTGAACCATTCCATAATCAATAACATCTCTCATATTCAAATCTCAATCCATAGTACCATTTGATCAGAAACATTGTGGGAATTATATCTTCAAGGAATCAAGTGGGAATGTTGGCAATTGATATCCGTCATTAAATGAAAAAGTATATCTAATTACAACTAGAACTTAAATATACTTTATCCATACCATAATCAAATATTTAGAATGATAATTTATCAAGCATACATCAACTCCTTATTTTGTCGTTGTCCTGCCTATAGAACTGTAGAATTCTGTCATAATATCTCAAATAATATTGAATTAAACACAAAACCATTCAATAAAAAATTTCTTGAAAATGGATCATGACCTTGCAGATAAAATTTCAGGTATAACTCTTAAAAGGCGGTGCGAGTTATGCTCTTTTATCAGGGCGGAAATTTTTGTCAAACAGTATCATGCAAACACAACCCTATAGTAAAAATACAATATCTAAAACACATAATATCATCAAATCATCAAAACCTTCAATACCCTTCTGAAATTTTTTGTTTTTAGCATATGGTTTTTAAAATTTCATCTTGTTTTGAGCTCATATACAAAATTATAAATGTGTCCTAAACATGGCGTTTTTTTCACACATACCAGATTTTACCCCATTTCCTCTCTATAATGCATAAAAACGGTTTAGTCTTCATCTTAAACACAAGGATTTCTCCACTTTTCAAAACCCAATTAAAAATAAATAAACCATTAACACCTAAAAAATGAATAATACATTACCATCACAAAGTAATTCAAATTCAACTCGTATTCATTATCAGAGCTTTCATACAAACCATTGTTCTCACTAATTCTGCATATCTCCTCTGATTATAATTTTTTCATGCTTAGTATCACCTTCTATTCTTTCCTGTTTATTAACTCATACTCCTTAGTTTCTCCATTTACCAACTTCAAACAAAACAGTCTATATTCTCTATGATCTTAAACATAAACTGATCGTATCTTCTTGTTGAGACATTTGGTCATCTACATGGCTGACAGGTGAGTTAGTTTGAAATATGGCTTACACATAGTGGTGCCAA
>JAHRHJ020001253.1:0-28103 GCA_019776745.2 Taxus chinensis
TCAAAGCAATAAAAGAAAACTAATCTATCAAAGGAAATATTTTTGTTATTTTCTAACTTTTATACAATGCTTTCTAATCTAATAAATAAACTAAATACAAGTAATCAACCGGATGTAGCTAGTTACTTGTGCAATTGTGTGAATCTAATATAAAACAAATAACCTAATCTAATCAAAACCCTTCAAACCCTACCTCAAAGGTGAAGAACAAATCATGACCATGAAAGGGGCTATTGTTTCCCACAACTTCCCTAGTAATGTTAAAGAGGCAAAATTACTAATGATTTGATCTACTTGTGATTGACTAATTTATTGCAATGAATGATTTTCTACTCTATTTAATATGCATGAGTTTCTACTCTATTTGATATGTGATTAAAACTAGTGATTTTAAATTGACAATTCAATAAACACAGAAAACAAACACATGATTCCAACCTGGAAAAATAAGAGCTTTGGAAAATCTAGTTATGTCTATATTTGTCCCCTTTAGTAAATTCCTTTCTTTCTCCAAGTGTTCATGTGAGTCCAAGGGATTGGTAATGCAAGAACAACAATAGGAGGATGGCACTTGAGAAATGGCAGCTTGATGGTAGTCCATATGCAATGCAAGTAGAAGAGAGATAACATAAGGGATCAGAGCTTGGTTATGAATTTCCTAGAAATATCGTAGTAGCAATATAATGCAAGATACAAAAACACTTCTCAAGCATTTTCCTTGAATACAAGCATGGTATATATAGGAATGGAGGAAGGGATGTGCCTTTAAGCTCAAGGCAAGAAGGAGAAGTTCCAACTAATTAAATCTATTTAAAAATAGAATGACGAAGGAGAACAAAGAAATCAAATCTAATTTTAGACAATTTGGCTCACGGATGCATGTAAAAAGTGAAATTAAATGAACCGTCACATGTTAAAACATGCGTGAGGGATTCTGGAAAAAGTGGTCAGGACCGCCACCCTGCACATGGCGGCAGTTTCAGGACCACCGCCCTATATTGGGTGGGGGTTTTAGAACCACCACCTAGGTAGGGTGGCAGTCCTAGGACTAAAGGCTAAAACATGCATAGAAAGAGGCAGAAAGATGGAAAAAGTGTGGGAAGGCTAAGTAAACATGTCTAAGCAACAAATATACACTATAAATGGAATTTGGAGCTTGAAAACCATCTTCAAAGGACCTAAATCATCATTGGGGACTTTTTAACCATTGTTCTGACAATATAGCACATATAATTTTGGGTGTGTACATTTACCACCGAAAATATTAATCACCTAAATACATACATTTTTATCATTTGTAAAACCTTGATCTCTTGTTATTTTCTTCTCGTGAAGAATCCTAGAAAATTTCCACCTCCATTCCTCTAGACACCACTATTATCCCCACTATGGCCCCATCATCTTCTATTACACTCTCCTCCCCTGTCATCAATGTGGGGTCATCCACTATCATGTTCCTATTTCAACACCAAATGCTCATATTTCATCTCCTCTTTTTTTCCATATCCAGCCTAGCACTTCTTTAGGAACCCATTCCTTATAGTCTTTGTATCATGATTTACAAGATAAAATTTCTCAATTATAACAAGCATCTTCCTCTTCCTCTCCATCTCTTGACTCTTTGCTTCTTCTTCATAGTCTTCTTACACCCGAGGTTTCTTCTTATCGACCCCCTCTTAGTTTTACCTCACCTAATTTTCCTCTCTTTGATGGACATGGAGATCCCCAAGAGCACCTTCGAACATTCCATGTGACATGTTTGGATTATGGTTGTGATGACACACTTCTAACTAAGTAGTTTCCTTGGAGATTACAAGTGTATTCCTTGCAATGGTTTTATGATTTTCCTTTGTACTCCATTAGATATTTTACTCCCTTAGAAAATTTATTTTTGGCTCACTTTTCTATGAATATTGGAAGATATCATATGTATAAATGGCCAAAATGAGACAAGGAACTAATGAACATATTAGTTACTATATTTTATGTTATAAGATTAATCTTTCTAAAATGAAGAATGTCTTGGCTGAGTCTAAATTGAAAGATATTTTTATCCAAATCCTATTACATTATTTACAAGAATGTGTTCTCTTTGATTCTTTTCACTCTTTTTATCATCTATGTCACACTCTCAAAAATTGTTAAATCGACTTAATTTCTTTAGGAAAGCTTAAATATGGTGCTAATATTTCTAATTCATCTACAAAAAGGTTCCAAATAAAATGTGCCTTCAAGGGAAGTCCTAGTGAACCTAATCCTAATATCAATGCCATATCTCAACCTATAAAGCTCGAATTGCAACTTATATGCTACATTTTCACAAAATTTTCATATCCACCACAAATTTTGTTTCCTTAACTCCTAGAAAGAAATATAATTTACATTTGAACTCCTCTTGATTTCAATCCTAATAGGCCTTGTTATCCCAAAATTGCATCCCCTACAATTTTTGACAACTTATTAAAAATTTTGGACTTAGAAATTTTTTTTGAAAAGGCCACGAAACATTATCATATTGTTCCATAGGATGCAATAAATATTTTTTTTTTATCCTCACCATGGAACAAGGAGAGTAATGTGAATGACTTTAGCTATTTTTTGAAGAGGTTAGTGCTTCACAACCTAGAATTTATGTGTTACACATGGGTTTCATTTCCACACGCCAAGGTTAGAGTCCAAAAATTTTGAATCCATGATACACAAAGGAGAGTTTTGATGCAGCACATGGTAAGGGAAACAAAGAATTTGAAAGTGGCTAATTCTAGAAGATGTGGAACACTATAACAGTCTTCCACAAGCTTATTAAGGAACATTATTTTATGGACCTCAAAAGCTATAAAATAAAGGAAATAGGGATGTGGAATATTCAAATACCTCCAAAAAAAATGGTAAACAACTATACACGTAGCTTAAAAAGCCTACATTTGAAATTGAAAATCCATGAAACAATCAAACATTGAGGAATATGTCTTACAGAAGAAGGTGAAATTGGTTTTCTAAACGTTTCTTTCTTGTTCTGGAGATCAAACGACTTACATAGATCATGTGGTGATCTGAACCATCTCATTAACAAGGGTTTTATTTTCTCATACTGAAATACATGACATTGATACTCCCATTCAACAGTGAAAGTGTACCAGCAGATGTCTGTCGTAGTGCACAAAGGTGCAGTCATAGGACTAGTTTCGTCCTGTAACGATTTTCAACCTCGCATAATGTTATTGTTTAGGGCATCATTTTTAAACTCCTCATCTTCGTTATAACACGAACATTTGAAGGAACTGCAGCTCTGATAACAGGAAAACATGTGGTGCTAAAACACATTATTGTGTTTGAGTACGTGGTTGAGTTGTACTGGTTTGCATGCCCTGTTAGGTTAGCTGGTTTACTCTCCCCCATAATGTATGTATGCATTGGAGCTAAATATCTCATTTATAAAGGGTTAGACCCTCTCGTATTGCAAATTACATAATGTATGTTACATGGAGGTCCCATAGTTTTTAGTAGTAAACAATTGTTAGACCTCCATTTAACTCCTTCAATGTGTATCTTATGCACTTTTACTTTGCATTTAAAATAAGGCCGATGATGTAGACCTACATTTCAAAATGATATAATCACATTGTGTGCTTATTTCTCTAGGTTGGAAGCAAGTATTTGGACTTGCATCCTATATTCTCCATTAATCAATTTCTTCTCCCATTATACATTTATTTATCCATTCACATGTTTAATTATTTCTCCTAAAACTCCCCCGTAAGCAAAATAGAAGGTAAACCACATTATCCCTATGTGTCACACTTATCTGACCTTCTCATACCTAAGGGTTCGCACTCTCTATTCTAACCTATGGATACTGCCCATACCCCATTTCAATCATATTATCACCTTCGTTTGATCTGAATTCTTCTTATGCACCCATTTCAAACACTTCGAGGGGGCATCCTTCATCCTTGGTTACTTGAATATTTTAGTGTCAAAAATTTACCTAGTTTTACGCTTGTCTACTATGTTAGAAGTAGGATAGGTCACTAGGATCTTCACCTTCAACTGGGGGCAAATGTCAAGACACCTAAATCCCACTTTTGGGGATCTTATTTCCAAGACACACGCAAATCACTCTTGATTCTTCCAATTCCATTATAATCTAGGGTTCTACTTTACTGAGATTAACTAAAAATTTCTTGTACACTTAGTGAGTCAATTAATGAAGCACTTCGTTGATCACTTAACCCTCTTTCACATTCAAGATGCCACTTTACGATGAATCAGCCTTGGGAAGTCAAAATCCTCTTCAAGATATCATACAATGTACGTTTGTAGAGCTAATAAAGCCTATTTTGCCCTTATCATTGGTCAATATACCCTAGTATTGGCTTTCAAACCCCTCTTCTCAACCACTCATGAATCACCCCATTCACCACTACAAATGTCCTCATTAAAGGCTTCAAATCTTATCCTAGCCTCTTAGTATGACCCTACCAGCGGTCGATTAAGGCTCCATTACCTTCTTAATCACTTGGTAATTCAGCCTAATTGTGATTAATCAAGGCCTAATCATGATTAGAAATTCTATACTAATCCATATGGGGCTTTTTAGTCCCACATGCACCAAAATACAATTTTTTTCTCAAGAATATTGATATTTAAATAATGGTGATAATATCATGGATGAAGATTATTTTTAGGTCAGGATCCAGCATATGGATGAGAATATGATATAATTGACAGTGAATTTAGTATTCAATGTGATGAAAATCAGTTCTACGCATCCCGTTGAGCCATGTCTTAATGTTGTTTTCATTGATGACATGGTGAATTGATGGAAAAGGAGTGAGTAATGAGGTGCCAACTCTTCAAGAGCATGAAGTTTGTTTGGTAGTGCCTTCTTCTTGTCTCAAATGTTTGTTTAGAGTGTTTTGGTGAAGGTTCTTGATGTCTAAGTTCATGGTTGATGTCTTAACAAGTAACTTGGTGCGTAAGAGGTGCTTGGTGTGACCTTCACAGGTGTTGTACATGTATGTAATGTTGTTTTAAGAGTGTGTAAGGGCTAAAAGGATGATCATCAGGTCAATTCTTATAGGTCATGGTGTAGACTAGCTCAAGCCTTGTTCAAGGACCTAATGCAAGCTTGGATGAGAGTATGAAGCAAATCAAACAATGACGGGTCAATGCAAGCATGAGAAGTATGTAGGGACCTTGTATAGAGTCCTTAGATGATGTTACATGTCACTCATCAACTTGTGAAGGCATGATTAGGGGTATTTTCATGATTTTCCTTGAGAACAAGACAAGAATTAGAGGTACAAATGGTGTTGGCCAAGATGGTACAAGATCATTTATGAGAAAATAAGGTGGGGGACATGTGAATAAGGGTAATCCAGTACTGTGGACCAATTTTCATGCAAAAGTGAAGAGAATGTTTTCAAGTTATAAGATTTTTTTCTCTACCGAGCTCCTAGAATCCACTCTCCCAGCTCAAGGGTCATCTTTGAAGAATCTCAAAGGTATGTAAAACTGGTGCATGGTATCTTCACCAATGATGGCATTTTATAACTTCTAGAGGTAGAATGATATTAAAAAATGTCTTAACCTTTATGAATGGTCCTTAAAGTGGAAGTCACTCTAAACCCTCCCTAAAACCCTCATACTATAGGAATGATACGGAGCAAATATGAAGTTATTTGATCATGAAATGGCCTAGGCAAGCTTAATTGATCATATCAGTAGGTAAATACTCCTTCTATCACATTTTATCATTGTGGCATGTTCTAGGTCAGTTGTTAAGGCATAAGTTTTACCCATATTTTGAAGAAAATTATCATTTCAATCATGTAGGGTAGAGTTTCATGATAAAAAACTTGGTGTGGAATAATTTTATGGGACATGTCCTTGATGTCCATGAAAATATATAAGTGAGTTTTACGTAATTTTTTTATGAACAATATCCATCTAGGTTACCTACCACTAGAATCTAAACAAGCCAAAACCAGTCAAGTGGGTTAGAGATAGATTTTGATGAAATGAAATGATTTCAAGTGATATTTGAGCATGATACAAGTGGTATAGGTTCAAGACAACATGTTTAAGCCCATGATATGATGAGATGAAGTGTTTTTTGTGATCTTGCACTAGTAGTTCAAAACTTCCATTTTGGGAAAGTTAATAGGGCTTGTGGTAAAATGCAAACGATGTTGATTCTATCTATTTAATCCATTGCAGGAAGAGTGCTTGATTCATGGAGTAGAGGTTCTATTTTAATGTTCATGCAATATTTTTTTATGAAAATGAGTTTTGATATGCTAGATGCAAGGTGAATATAAGACTTATTTTTTGAAGCCTAATGACCAATTTGAGTTGTCCTTAAAAACCAAGCTCGTTTGATCTTCATGGCCTGAAACGAAGCATTGTATGAACCTAGTAAGTTTTTCAAGACATAGATATTTCCAAAATGTGTCTTTAGAGCCTTGAATAAATGTTTAAGTGCAATAAATTTATCATCTTGTGAAGGCCAAAATTATGAGTTTGAACTCATATTTTTTTCTTGATCAAATCAGAGTCACCTTACTTGCATGAGATAGGTAGACTTACTCTTGCAATATAAAGGTAATATAGAGACAACTCACCACCTTTTCCAAGATTTACAAATTTTGAAGACTTGTTCTTTGTATATTTTCAAAGATGGGATATGACTACCTTTTTTCAGTCATCCATGAAATGTATGAAATCTGAAGAGAGGTTGAAATAAGGTCTCCATGCTATGTCTAATGATATCCAAGATCTGAAAATGGTGGGGATGAACATCAAATGAAGGTCCCCATTCTTTCCTAAATGTATGACAAGTTATGATCACATAATATTTCTTCAGCTTCCTTCAAAGTTCAAAAATAGTGTTGACAATATTTTACATATAATGTTCCATATGACTCCAAATGGTTTCTAGAATTTGAAATGGAATTACATGAATCTTCCAAAGGGGTTATAAAGAAAAATGGAGGTTTACTAATGTACTTGCATGATGGTGAAATTTCGGCATTGAGTCCTTCATGTGTTACAAGACAAGTTTACTGCTAAAGAAGAATACAAAATGTTATGTTGACCATTACAAATCATTAGGTCTGTAGGGGTTAGATGGAAGGTTATTAGGTGGATTCAAAGGGTCTAGATGAGCTTTACTAAGTCTTCCTTGATCCCCATTTCATATCATGAGAATGATTGAGAACTCTTGATAAGACTGTGAAAGTAACTGACCTTATATCAGATGCCATTTACATATAGATAGTTTGTATGAAGTAATTCTTCTTTATTTGTATGAGTTATCATATCAAAGTAAGCTGAAAGGTTCATGGAAGTCAAACAAAATAATGGTTTTTAGTGTCTCCTTTGAAGATATAAACACATTTTTGTGCATGAAGACATAGTTGTTGAAGATAGAGATTTTATAATGTATTAAGCTATATATGTAACTAGGTGAAGGTGAATGAAGAAGTGAGCATGAGTCCTTGAACCAATGAGCTAATTTGGATCCATACATCATCAATTTATACTTTAAGAAACTATATCAAGTGTGAAATTTATCAAAATCAATTCTAAGTAGGTATCTTAGAAAATTTGGGAGTAGGTGCTTCCATGCAAAAGGTAGCTTACAAAATTCGTAGTAGGTGCCTTATCAAATTTTGGAGTTTGTAATTTCACCTGTTGAGTGGGTGCTCAATCTAAGTTTAGGTATCCTTCTATTATTTCATTCGATGAATTTCGCATGGTATCCTTTCCATTTTGAGGGAACCTTTAAGCTTCAACTTATCAAGCATTGGATCTAATAATAGGATTATAACATAGCTTATAATTGGGTTTAATCTATCATTAGGCTCACTTGCATGCGGCCTAGTTTCTGTTGTACATGCACAATCAGATATTTTGATACACCCCAAGATATTTTGAGAACTACATAGGCGGTGAAGGGAAAGTTACCCTGCCCCCTATATATATCTTCCCTTCTAGTGTGTCTGTGTTTAAACCATATTTCTTAAATATGAGACTTATGGGTTTTGAGACCCTTATGAAGTTATTAGGGTTATGTTGCTGGTATACAACATCCACAAGCCTGATTACCATATAAGATTCATTAAAAAGATGTATTCAACTACTTTTTGTGATGAGTTAATATAATGGATTTTGTGGGTGGATATTGGTTATTGATTTCTCTATTCATGTACTTGTATGGTAAATTGATAGACATACTTATGTGATCACCCTAAGATTTCATTATTATGTGTGTTTCCAATTGAGCTCATGGGTTGCTTGATTGTGATGGAACATATTCACTTTGATTATGGTTATTAAAAACATGCATGCTAACATCTTGACAAGACAATAGAAAAGTAGGGACCTGGTAGTTTCATGCACTTTAGGTGAGTGTCAAGGCATATATTCTAGATGAAGTATCCACCGTGATTAGGCATTTAAGTATAAAAATAAATACTACATGTTGTGACCTCTTTTCAAACCATCACCCCATGATCCTTGCATGTTGATGGCATATGATTGACTCTTTTGGACCTATTGAACTATTGGGTAACGATGGAAAAGATCCATTTTATGAAGAAGAAATGGTTTATGAATCCTGATTTCAATGTCACCATTTCCAGTGGGTGGAAGATAATATCAATATCATTAGATTTATGAGACATTTTTACCTTGCTTTCCAATAGAATTATACGAGTGGTTGTGCTACATATGCTATCAAAGAATAGATAGAGCTATAGACCAAAGGTTTGGATGCAAGAAGAGTACCAAAATTGGAATTTGAATGCAAATGAACCTTGGACGTGTGTTGTAGATCATTGGTGGGATGGTGTTGTGCACAGTAATACTCTGAGGAGTAAATGTTTCTACATATTACTTTCTAGAATGTTGCTAAGTTTGGATTTTTATGTGAGCCCAGAGGATCTCTACATAAATGTCATTCCTATGGAAATTAAGATCTTGATGGTCCCCTGTTGAGTTCTAGAGTGCCTATTTATGGCTATATAAACATACCACCGCATGCGGGGGTAGGAAAGAAGGTGTGGTGAAAGATGTGGACCTAGACAGTAGACTCATGGAGAGAAGAAAGATTAGACATAATAAAGTCTTGAGGTAAAGGGGATGACCATAGATATGTGTATGCAGATCTCCATGAAATTCAATGAAGAGATGGGTTTCATGGGATGTTAGCCCTCTTGTGAAAGATGAGGACAGGAGAATCCATTCATTGTCATCTAATTACAGTCCCAAATTTCAACAAGCGATGCATAGATACTCCCCACTTGGCTTCTATGAGAGAGTGTTCAGAGGAAAAGATTGAGGACTGTGGACACACATCTAATCATAGTACATGGTCTACCTATCCCTGCGCCTGATGTTCCAGTAGAGATAATTCATAATTGATAAGAAAGTGAGTGTAGGTAATCCAATAGCTTCAGGTAGAAATAATTTTCCTTTGAATATAGAAGTGCACCCAGGATTCAACACATTCATCTATGGTAGAACAAACATCATTTTTTTCATTTGGAGGACCGAAGGAGGAATATTTTCTTATGCACATCATCAGGATAAATACTGGGCATGCAATAACATTGGGAACATGATCTCACACAGAATTAATACAAGAACCCACACTATTCTTCCTCATGGGAGTTCAATTTTAGTACTATAGTTAGGACATAAGGAAGTACAATCCATTGGTCTAGTCATGACCCACTTTGGAGGATACAGGTGCATTAGGATGGTTAATGGTCAGTGGATTTAGGAGGGTATCACAGTGGATTCATGGTCAAGGTGGTGGAGGAAATACTATTCAAAAACTTAGCTTTTCCTTCAATGTTTCTTGAAAGGATAATTTACACATTTCCAGACAACCCTCAAATCCAGACCTCAGCAAGTGTAGGAAAAAATGCACTCTGATGAAATATATCACCTGATTTTAGATCATTTCTTTGAGTATTGATGAAACAAATAGGGTAACGAGTGTAAAGAGGAATACCTATTGAAGTGCTAGTGGATGGGTAGAATGCACGTGTTGTGATTTTTGAATCCATAGATGATTGTGAGAGCTTCCTTTTGGCTAGGAGGAACTACCTGTAAGAAAAAAGCAAGACCACCAGAAGGAATTAAATAATATATGCAGTGAACTGCCTAGTGTATGCTAGATTCGAGAAGTGTGATACTTCCTAGATGGCTGTCAGTCCACTATTTTAAACAATTTAATGTTGTAAACAAACTAAGTCCTATTGTATTTGAAATGATTTAGGTATCTCACTTAAAACACAATAAGAAATAGATCTAATCATAATAGACTAGGCTAGAATTAGATCCAAAGGTCAAGTAATGGTTTTGGTCTCTGCAGGTCTGACAGAGGTCAGAGGTAAATAGGTGGTTGAGGGTGAGGAAAATTAGGTGGGTAGGTCTCTGTTCTAGGTTGTATGGAAAAACAACCAATACAGAGACCGATGTTGGCTAAGGGTGACCAATGCTGGTTAGGTAGATAACCAATGCCAGTTAACCGGTGGAAATCTAGGGGAATGGTTCAAAGTTCAAGCTTTGGGTTTCCTTCTGATGATTACACAATGAGGATTTGGTTTAGGTTGTGATGAGGTATTGGGAATATTTTAAGAAGGATTCAAGTATGCTGAGAGGTTTGAAAATGGTTATGGAGGATGGGAAGTGTTGGGTTCACATGAAGGTCAATAGGTGGATAGGTAAAAATAGATGATAAAATAATGATGAAATGAAATAAATAGAGAAGTAACCCTTATAAATTACTGGGAAATAGACAATGGATGTCTGTGAGTGAGGGACACAGGTAGATCTTGTGAGGTTGAATGGCTGGGTGATGGTGATGGTTGAAAGAAAGATACCTGCATGCGGTACATGTACATTCCTCTTTGCTACCCATAGATTAGATCATGGTTGATCAATGGTTATGAAAGAGAAAGTGCTTTGATCTCCTTGTTGCATGTGTATTTCTCGTTTTCATCCAAGAGATCATGCTTTTGCAATCTTTCGCCAAATTGAAATGCTTCCAACCTCTCCAAGGTTGAGAAAAATGGGGTTAAAAGGGTAACCAACGGTGGTTTAGGGTGACCGATGTGATGGTTAGGGGTAACCAACGTCGGTTAAGGTGGGATTTCCTAGGTTTACCTAAAATAGGTAGATCTTGGTTATATTTCCACAGAATGTGCTCATTTGGTGTTGGATTAAGGTGGAGAAATTTCTTGTAAGAATGAGGGAATGTGGTTAGAGGGAATGTAGGCATGTTATTTTTAGGGTTTACTAAGTCTTAGTTAGTTAATCAACAACTTACTAAGACTTAGGTTAGTTATGGTGAAATGCTCCTTGGATGAGGTGTCTAGTGGTGATGTGTGCAATATTATTTAAATTGTGATAATTAAATTAATAAATATGAGTAAGGATATTGAATTAATTGGATAATTAAATTAATATTAATATGGGGTGAAAGGGGCCAATGTTAGGTGAATGTTTGAAGGGTGGTAATTATTTGAAAGGGGACCAAGGGGAGTGTGACCCAATTTTGGTGTCTACATTTTTCCCCTTTTTGTTGTAGCTTGTATTGGTAAGTGACGCTAACAAAAACAAGAAGTGGTTAGGTACCCCATGTGTGGGTGAAGGTGATCCCCCTCAAACCAGGAACTGATGAGGCGTTAAAGGTAGAATCGGTGAGTGGTTTGATAAAAGGTATGTGGTGAAAAGTGAGGTTGAGTAACAAGGGAAAATGTTGAAAGGTCTACTCGGGTAATGGGTGGTAATTGGTCAGGGTTAAAGGTAGCGGCAGTCAAACACACGCACATGTATAAACTGCATCACACTACCAGGTTGAAGAGTCTTACAAACTCTACATCGTCTAAGGTTGATAGGTTTATCCAAACAAGGTTGAAGTGATTAGGTATCCAAGGTATAGGATATGGTCGAAAAACAACAACGTAGGTTAGGTGCAGGAATGTTTAGGTATGTTCTGGTACACCAAAGGTTAGGGTCAGGATAAATGGTCATGGCAATAGGCTAGGTAAGGTCATTAGGTCAACAACATAGGTAATGGTGCTGCAAGGTATAATGAACACATGAGGTCAATGGTCACTAGCAGATAGGTCCAGGTCCAAATATCTAGATCATGGCTCACGAGTAAGGCCAAGGTAGGGGTAAAATAACAATTCCTAAGTGGGGTGGGGTAAATAATGAGGGGTAGAAAGGTGAGGTAAATGGGTAGGGTAAATGTGGGTGGGGTAATGATAACAGGTGTGTTAGGGTGAATGGGTGTAGGTTAAAAGAGGTTAAGTTTGAAAGGTAAATGCAGGTAGAAGGGTTGACTGATGTCGGTATAGGTCAACCGATGATGGGTAGGTAGGGCACAAATATGATCCAATGTCGGTTAGGTCGGGTTTGTTATAGAAATAAAAAATCCACGTATTTTATGTTATTCATTTGTTATTGTGAAGTGAGAAAATGAAAAAAAAGAGAGACTTTTTGCTAGAAAAGTTTTCGAGATGAAACGAAATTGTAGTGAGGTGGAGAGTGTGATTTGATGAGGGATTAGTTGGTGAGTAGCGGGTCCATGGGATCAGGGTGAGAGATTTTATTGGTTGGATTAGGTTGTGAGTAGTTATTTGGTGATGGTAGATTCTAGAGAGGGATTAGGTGGGCCACCAGGTATAGCGGCCAGATGTGCCACCGAGATGGATGGCAACGACGATGAGGTAAGTGCCCTACTCTTTATATGATTTGATAGATTAGAGGATTATTGTAGTGTTGGTTTGGGTTTTGTTTGGTTGTTTAGTTAAATGAGTGGCTTAAAAATGGAATTTGGGAATGGGGGGGAATATTAGTAAAAGGAGGAATGGGGAGGGTAGTAAATAGTATAGGTGGGATGGGTAGAGGTCCAGGAGTAGTTTAGGTCATTGTAGGTGGGGAAAAAGGGGTTTTTGGGGAGGTTTTTAGAAAATGGGGGTTTTGGGAAGTCGGTTTTTCATGTGGTGACCGACATTCGGTTGAGTGTGGCCAATGGTCGATTACGGTGGAACCGGTATGCTGGTCACCAAATAGGTGACCGGTTGGAGTTAAGGGGTAACCATGGTCGGTAAGGGTGAAATCAATATCGGTCACCAAACAGGTGATGGTGCCAGTTAAAGGGTGGAGTGGTTGGTTAGGATGAATTGGTACCAAAGGGATTAGTGGGTAAAAGGGTCCAAAAGTGATGTGGGCTAGGGGTGGTTGAGGTTGGGTAGGGTGAAAATAGGGTGTAGGAAAATTATAATTGGTGAATAGGGATTGATATAGGTAAATTAATGTTGTGATTTGTATTGGATGCAGGGGAGAGCCAGTTACAAATGCGGACAAAGTACCACCTCTGCTACTAGTGACAGTACAATGGAGTGTGACCCCATTGGAGAGTGGAACATGTGGAGGCAGTGGGCTTGAGTGGGGTTCACCACTACAGGCACATGTTTTTCAGGTAGCCTGAGCTTGATGGTCGCACTCATCGATAGATGGGACTCCATGACCAACACATTTCACCTACTGACGGGTGAGATGACTATCACCCTAGAGGACGTGTTCCATGATTCTGATGGTTACCCATATTGGGTGAAATAGGTGTATTCTATATCTCCTTTGAGGCCTCAGAGGAGTTGATTGTGACTATTTTTGGAGAGGGGGTGGCTGATCTGAGATTCCATAGCACGTTATTTTGAGCTATGGAGAGATGTACCTAGCCCATCCTGGAGGAGATGAGGCTAGTGGTCTTGATTGATGGAGGCAGTGTGTTGCTATGCACTGCTAGATGCAGAGGGTGGAGGCTTTCCCCAATCACTAATGGGGGTACTCCACAACATGATGGTGGATGAGACCAACTTTTCATGGGTACCAACATTCTTGGTGTAGCTTTACAAGGAGTTGTGGGCATATGGGTGGCTACAGAGGTTTAACCTGTGTGTACATTTTTACTACACTATTGGGCATACAAGCACATTGTTTGTGTGTGTCCTATAGTGATGCCCCGAGTAGATGCATTCCTAGGTGGGATTTGTTTGCAGGTGGGTTATAGAGATGGGTACCTATTGATTGGAGAGCAAAGACCTGAGAGGCCCACACATGATGTGGCCCATTTCTAGTAGTTACTGGAGGGGTTTCTGGAGTGGACATTATCTGGAGGCCATATGTGGGATTCCCCTCATATAAATATATGCATGAGGAGCTAGCTGAGCTCTAGCTAGAGAGATGGATATAGGGTCATCGTGCCGGGGAGCATGAGATGATCCCCATAGACAGAGTCCAGACGACAGTTGGGGCTAGTACAAGACATACCTCCACCCTTCCCATAGTATAGGAGAGATGACATGGAGAGGCCTAACCTCTACCACAACCTACAGTGCCCACAGGGTAGGAGCAGCAGCCAGTGGACTGGTGGCTAGATGATGATTCAGGGTGCACAGACAGGTACAAAAGTGGTGGGTGGCTCAATTACGAGCCATACCACCCAACTAGGTCATCCGGATCTAGCCACCATCACAGTGTAGAGAGATACCTTACAGGGATAGGTGGCTATGCCTTGATTACCTCATATTGGGTATACTGTAGACACATATGGAGGGTTCAAAGGCAGAGGTAGCAGAGCTACGTGTACAAGTGGTCAATCTGTAGGATAGATGGCTGCACAGAGGATATGGAGATGGAACAGGAGGGGGATGGTTAGGTGGTAGCCTTACAGGCTCATGTAGTAGGTTTATAGGGCCAGGTTGCCATAGCCTAGGCATAGATTGGGGCTCTATAGGCCCAGATATAGGCATAAGGGCAAGGGGCACCACCAAAGGCACTAGCATAGGCACCAGCACAGGGTCAAGGCACAAGGTAGGGTCCCAAGGCATACGTATAGGGGCCAAGACCTATGGGCCACCACAGATAGTGCCTGTATCTAGGTTACAGGATGCCCTAGGTGAGGCCAGATATTATCAGGACTAGCTTGATGGCTGCCAGGATAGATGTTCATATCCTATGCAAGTACAAGGCATCAGCAGGCATCTAGTGAGAGGATGAGATCCCGCACTCATAGTGTGGAGAGCACAGGAGGTCAGTAAGCTTCGATAGCCCGATTCAGGGAGAGGCTACCAATGCATGGAGACCGACTCCAGCTGAGGCCAGCAGGGACCATTCGAGGCCTATATAGGGTAGACATGTTGGAGGGCGCTGCACGAGAGCAGATGGAGGACATCCAGATGAGATGGACATCAAATGGGTGATATGTGGTCACCTAGGTTTTTGATGTAGCTTTTGTTTGAGATATATATACTAGACCTGTGTGACGAAGATGCGAGGATTTATATTAGAGATTTTGATTACATATTCCTGACCTGCGTGCCGAAGTGTGAGACATTTATATATGAGATTTTTTAGATTTTTGATCATATACTGGCTTGCGTGCCAAAGATGGTGAGGTTGTATATGAGAGTTTTGAGAGATATTTTGAGCATATATCTATACCTGTGTCCCGAAGATATTTTGGATGGATACACATATTTATATTGTGAGATATGATGATTGCCTGCATGATGTACATTGTGTTGGTAGATATTTGCATTGTTATTTGTGAGATGGATGGAAACTAGATGTATTAGGCATGGCGAAGACAGATTTGTGATAGGCATTGATTGAGTCATAGTCGTAGATACATGATTTTTGATTTGTTCATGGTCGTATGGCATGGTCGAGATGGCATGGTTGAGTCAGATCATAGGCATGGTTGAGTCAGGTCATAGGCATGGATGGAGTCAGGTTATAGGCATGATGGAGTCAGGTCATAGGCATGATGGAGTTAGGTTATAGGCTTGATGGAGTTAGGTCATAGGCATGATGGAAAGTTAGGTCATAGACATGATGGAGTTTTGCTTTTAATGTTGATTTAATATCCAAGTTGTTAGTAACTATGGGAAAAAAATGGTGAGAAGTATATACATATTATGGTTTAAGTTTCCAAATATTTACTATAGTGGAAATGTGAAAATGTAATAAATGAATGATGTGATGATGTGGTAAAAATGTTTATTAACTGGTGCTTGTTTGGTTTAATTTCCAATTGTTCGATATAAAATGGAAACTAACTAAGGTAGGATGTGAATGTGAAGAAAATGGAAGGGGAAAATAGGGTAGGGTAAAGAGATTTCCGAGCTAACCTCCAAGGGCCCCATGCCCTCAAAGTGCTACCTACATAGCCCCGGTGAAAAGAGGGACCTCAGACTGATGTAGTTCTCCCATAAGCTAGGGAAGAATATGATGAATTATGAGGAATGGGTTGGTAGGATTTTACGCATGTTGTTGAATTTAGGTCACAAGCCTAGTTGTAGTTTAGGTCATAGGCATGGTTAAGAAGTCATTACCCCAAATGTAGGTGTCGATGGACCTGGTTCCTGTATAGGATAATCAATAAGTAATGCAAGGAAGGTTAAAATGGTAAGAGGTGGTAAAAGAGCCTCTAATTGATAAGAACCCTAATGAGTCTACCATACCCCAGATGGAGCTTATGAATGTAAGACCTTAAAGGCATTGCATAAAGGACTATTCTAAGGGTGAAGAAGTAGTCACATGATCACGTAATATCATAAGTTGTAAGCAAGTCCCTTGAGGTAGTAGAGAAAATTAGGGTAAAAAGGCAATGAGATGAAAGGGTGAAGGTAGGTTTAGCGTAACTTAGTGTACGACAACATGTTTTCCTATCAAGAAACTTAGGATAAGAAATAGGAAAGTCCATGACGAAAATTTCATCATTTTCTTCATTTGTGTGTTTTTTATAGATTGATCAATGCGAGAAGTCTGTATGGGATGATTATATTATCTCCTTGAGGTCTTCGTGAAGCTGATCGATGCAAGAAGCTTCTGGATATTTTTATTGTATTTTTACAATGACTTTATATAGTTTTTCTTCAAGGGAGCAATCTATTTATATCGGCAAAATAAAGAGAAGAGATGTCCCTTTTTGAGGGACTTGTCTTTTGCTGGAAGTTTGACTCAAGGAATTGAATCCTCTTTTTTTTTTGGACGTTTAAGTCATGGACAAGACTATAGAGGAATATTAGGTTCTTGTTTAGAAGACAAAACCATAATACACATAGGTTAACTATGAAAGAGTTAGTTTCGAGTGATGAATGACCATGGGATTCCATCTTTAAAAAAAAAGATGAAAAGTATCCATGAGAATCATGCTATGAGTAGAGCCGTGGTACTCATATTGAAGATAAGGTTGAAAGGTGACGGGTAATCACACGATTCTTGTTTAGTTGTTGATCCTAAAAAATGGGTAATATGGAAGGTGAAAAATGCTCAAGGGATGAGTGATCAACTAACAGAAAGTGATATAGGAATTGATGTCAACAATAAAATGGTTGAAGATGCAAGGAATTGAGGGCCTCAGATTCACGTTTGCCTTCAAGTGAAGAAAAATGATAAGCACCTAATCCATAGGCATGGGTAATGATATAGGGTCTGAGCCAATTAGGAGAAAATTTTCCCCATTTACTTTTCTTTTCTTTAGTTACGGGTTGATTTTCCTTCAGGACGAGGTCTATGACCTGAAAGGTTTGTTCGTGGACACATTTTTCGTAGGCACATTTGATACATTTTTGGTAGATTTAGAGATGGTCAAGAGCATTGAGACGACATTCATATAATAACTCAAGTTACGCCAAACAATCCTGGTGAAAGTCATCATTGTTGAGCATGTCTTGTAGCGATATGTAGAGAGATAGACTCTGGACTTCAAGAGGCAAGACAACCTCGGTACCACAGACTAGAGAAAAATGCATGGCAAAAGTTGAGGTACGAATACTAGTGCTGTAAGCCCACAAGGCGAAGGGGATGTGCGTATGTCAATCCTTCCTAGTATCGTCAACTACTTTCATAAGAATTTTGTTTAAATTTTTATTGGTTGATTCTACTTGGACATTTGTTTGTGGGTAATAAGGTGATGAGAAACTTAGGTGAATGCCAAAAGCGTCACACAACTTACATAGGGTTTTGTTTTTGAATTGCTTTCCATTATCAATGATGAGATGGTGAGGGATGCCAAAGTGACAAATGATGTGATGGTTGATGAATTCACATATTTTCTCAACTTTTGTAGAAATGAGGGGAATGGCTTCTACCCATTTAGTGTAATATTTAGTAGCGGTTATAATCCATTGATAACATTGTGAAGAATGGGGATTGATCACTCTGACTAAATCCAAGCCCCATTGAGAGAAATGCCAAAGGTCTCGTGTGACTTGTAAGGCATGACTAGGTGTGTGATGAAGATTAGCATGTTGTTGGAATTTTACACAATGTTTGACATAGTCACAACAGTCACAGTTAAGGGTTGGCTAATAATAGCCAAGGCAAAGAATGTGTTTTACGAAAGCTAAACCACTAAAGTGGCCTCCAAAAATTCCATCGTGAACTTCCTTGATGGTCTAGGGAATTTCAAAACTTGTAAGGCATCGTAAGAGAATACCGTTGAAGCCACACTTATAAAGGAGACCACACATGATGACAAAATGAGAGACACTTTTAATAAAGGCATGTTGTCCATTACGAGTGAGATCAGAAGGTAGAATGGAAAGGGAAAAATAGTATGCAAACTGCTTATACCAAAGGTCACATGGGTTAGGTGTAATGGTTCCAACGGAGTGGACATCACAAGGTAAATAAAAGGGTGATTGTAACCTTTGTATTGTGACAAATATTTTAGAGTCGGCAGGTGAAACAGGTATCTGAGAAGCCAAGCAGGCCATGGTGTCCATAAGCTTATTGGTAGAACGAGGGGTGGTTTGAAGTTTGTAATGGTCAAAGGTGGTCAAAAGTATGTCTACTTGATGTTTATACTTTTGAAGTATTTCATTACGACACTAGTATATACCATTGACTTGGTTTATGACCAACTAAGAATCACCAAAGATATTGATTAAATTAACATCTAAGGCATAAGCAGCATGGAGACCCAATACAAGTGTTTTGTATTTGGTGATATTGTTTGTAAAATAAAAATATAGTTTGAAAGATAAAGGCATAGGTTCACCATCAAGAGGAATGAGGATAACACCAGCCCCACCCCCATGCTAACACTTAGAGTCATCAAAGAAGAGTTTCATTTGGTACGTGGTATCATCCAATGAGAGGTTAATGATAGATTCATCTAGGAAATCAAGGTTAGAGGGTTGATTCCTGGAAAGAGGTGCATTTTCTAGTTGGTCAGCAATGGCTTGGCCTTTGATAGAATTTTGATGGATGAATTCGAGGTCAAGGTCAGCCAAAAGCATGAGCCAGTGTGCAACACATTGATGTTGGTAGGGTTTGGCATACATGTAATATAAGGGGTTAGTATTGGTGATGAAAAAGGTTTTGTGGTTGGGCACGTAATGACGAGGTTTGGTGGCGATAAAAATGAAGGCTAAAAAAAGTTTTTCGGCGTGGGTATATCTAGTTTCATAGTCCAAAAGGATATGACTTATGTAATAAACTGCTTTCTCTCTATGTTTCTTGTCGCGATGAGTGAGCATGACACCTAAAGAATGGTCAGTGGAGGAAATGTATAGGTAAAAGGGTTGGTCATCCTTAGGAGGAATGAGCATTGGTGGTTGAAGAAGGTATTGTTTTAAGGCGTTAAAGGATTTATGGCATTCATCATCCCATTTGAATGAGACATCCTTCTTGATGAGATGAAGAAATAGTTGACAACGGTTAGAAAGCTGCGAGATAAAATGACAAATTGATTACAACTTACCTTGCAAGCTTCAAAGTTTTCATTGATTAGTAGGTGGGGGAATTTTTATAATAGCCTTTACTTTAGCAGGATTGACTTCTATGCCACACAAAGAAACGATGAAACAAATGAGTTTTCCTAAAAGTATCGCAAAGATGCACTTCTTAGGTTGAAGGTAGACATAATACTTGATGAGGTGGTCAAAGATGATCTTAAGGACTGTCGGGTGTTCGGCCCAATGTTTAGATTTGGCCAGAAGGTCATCTACGTAATCTTCCAATATACGATATATGATTTCATGGAAGATATAAGTCATGGCTCATTGATATAGAGCACCAACATTTTTAAGGCCAAAAGGCACGACTCAATAGCAGAAGGTCCCCTAAGGAGTGATGAAGGTAGTTTTGTGTTGATCTTCTAGAGTGAGTAATATTTGATTATAACTTGAGAAACCATCCATGAGCGATAGCTTTTCATGGCCGGCGGTAAGATCAACTAGTTGGTCAATGCCTGGTAGGGGAAAATCATCTTTGGGACAAGATAGGTTAAGGTCATAGAATTCCATGTAAATGTGGAGTCCTGTTGGTCGTCAAATAGGACTTTTTAGAAGAGCAACAGTCAGGGGACAAGAAGTCCCTCCTCTTTAATGGGAGAGGTTCCCTTATTCTGAAACGAACTTATTTACAAATACACAGAACATTATTTTATGGTCAAACTTGGATATTACGAAAGTGTTTTCTGCAAGGATCATCAGTTACGCCAGGACTGAGGAAGGGGAATAAGAAGATGAGCAGAATGGCAACATTCAGAATTATAGATAGCAGAATAATTCTTCGTGTATGCGAAGTTTCAAAGGATTTAAGACAAGATCATTTGCATTAGCTGAATGAGATTAAATTTAAAGACACAAAGTTCCGTAAATAACCTTCTTCAAATTTGTTAATCAAGGACACAAAGTTCCTTCTTGGTTGTACAAGATCATTGTACTTGCAAAACTAAACAGTATGCAATCAGAGAGACTAAACGAGTTAGGAACAAAATGATCTTCACAATATTAAAGGAAAACACAGAGACAACAAGAATCAGATAGACAAAGAACAGAAAGCCCTTTTGTATTGATTTCTTTAAGATCTGTTTACACTTTCAACAAAATATCCAAGTTCTTCCTCCCCTGAAAATGGCGTGGAAAGGCCATTATATAGATTACAAGTCCGTTACTCTTCGTAACCGTTTCTTTTAACTAAAGAATAGTTAAGTACCACCAATTGCAATACCATAACTAATTACAAAGAATACGAAAAGAAAGGAAAGAAGAGGAAAGAAAGGAGAAGGAGACAGGTGGCCGGCTATTGGGAGGGACCCACTGTCTTCAGAATCCACTGCCTGAACTTCTTCAATGACTCAGCTATATCTCTGCCACGAGGGACTGACGTGTTGGTTGCAGACTGAGTCCAAAATCCCATACATTTCTCCATCTCTTTATCAAACTCGACGTGAGTATGATAGTATTTGTTTGCTTCTTCAATGGCAGACTGAAGAGAGAAAATTTCCTTTATCTTGTCCTTAGAGATGGAGTCTTCCTTGAAAAGATTATCTTTGACAAAAGCTCTGAACTGAGCTTTGATTTCTTGTAAGGACAAGGGAATGCTAGAGTTTTTGTCCTGAAGATGAAAATGCATATCCTTGAACGCAGCAGCAGCCAGTGTCTTGAAAGCTTCTCCCTTCTGCCAGCTATTCTTCATTTCTCCTACAGCTTCCTCCAGGACTCTGATTTTCCACTCCACGCTGTAGACCCAAGATTTTGACAGATTGTCCTTAGCATCATCGAAAATCTTGTTCGCCAGTAAGATGTTCTCATCTATCTGGCCCATGAGGCGAAGGTCTACGATGCAACTGCTCCAGAGCTTAAGCTCTTTATCCATTACCCCAATAGTAGAGGACAGCCTCTGCTGCAAATTATCTACCTTTCCATGTAGCTTAAAAGCTTCATCAATGAAGTTTAGTCCGGCAACAAGCATGTCATCTACCATGGCTTCGATAGATCTGCCATAGACAGAATACTTGTGCATATCTTTAATACTTTGCACTTCGTCTTGGCTTAGAATTACAGGAGGCGGTAGAGCAGTCAAGGGGGTAGGGTCCAAAACTTTGTCTTTAGACAAAAGTGACTTGATAAAACTCGTGAGAACTTGAGCTTGTTCTTCTAGCTGCTCAATCGTCTGCTGCCCTTTCTCTACCCTTCCAATAACCCTTGTGACTGTTTCCTGGAGGTTATGAATCTCACCTTCAGGAGTAGACTCTCCCATAGGGATCCTTGAAAGCTCCAAGTCAGATGTCAGCAAGTCTGATTCTGATTTGTCTACTGTGGGCTTAGCAATCTCCAGGAATTGCTGACCTTGAGCATCTGACACAATCCTGGAAGTAGTTCTGGCTTTCTTGGCACGGGAAGGAGTGGTGCCCAACAAGGCTGCTACAGCATCAAAATTCGGTCCCAAGCTTTGAGAGGAGGATTTCCTCTTCCTTTTGTCAACCAGAGGTTGCACCCAAGCAAAAGAGGAAGAAGAATCTACAGGAGAGGCAAGGGGACCAAGAGACAGGGAGCTCATGACACTTAAGGTCTGTGCAGCTGTTGACTCAAGTTGAGATGTGGGAAGAACACTGGAGGTAATGGCGGTAGAAGAATCAGTAGTACCTGGAAGTTTAGTGCTCTGGACCTCCTTATCTGCTGGATTTTCAGGAACACCTGCAGGAGTTGGCATCTCACTTTCTTCACTTTCACTAAGAACAATGATGTTCTCTGGCCCCATAGGCAACTGTGCCTGTTTTCTTGGAGGATCATTCTCTGCAGGCTCCTTCTTTACCTCTTTGAGTTTCTTCTTGTATACCTGGGTAGATGGAGAAGGAGTAGATTCCACATGTCCCCGAGCTGTTGAGGCAGAAGGGGTTTTCACTGGTGTTCCAGACTCTGGAACTGATGTCTCTCTTATGGGTGTCGAATCATCCCTGGAGCTAGATTCTCCTGAGTGCCTCTTGAATTCTCGGATCCTCTTACTGAACCAGACCCTAGTTCTGATCAAGACTGGAGCAAGAATCTCAGCCAGATCATCTCTCTCTTTCCTGTTCCAATCCAGGTCCTCCAGAGGAGTGTGTTTAATCACATTTTCATACTCATACGAGTATAGCTCAGAATTATCATCTTGGAGACCTTCAGGAACTTGGTACAGACTGAGTTCTTGGATCAATTGCAGGGAGAACCTGCCACAATGCCTTCTTCTGGCTTCAAAATCATCTGCACAGTCAGCCCAGTAGTCTTCTGTATCTACCCTATGATGATATATTATCTTGAGGTTCTGTTCAATGAACTTCTTCAAGTCAAAACAGGTTCTAGGCTTGAAGAAATGAACAGTGATAGGGACCAGGGCTCTTTCTATGTTCTGAGCATCCAGAGCTGTTTTGCATGTATAGTTTCCCAGAGAGATGGGAAAGTGTAAGCTAGAGATCTTCTTGTCTCTGCAAGTTTTGTGCAACTTGTCTAGTTGTCTGCATATTTCAATCAAGGCCATTTTGTCATTGCAGAACATGGGGAGCTGAAGAGGGGTGCTCTCATAGCCAGCCAGCCTGATATAGGAGAATTTCCTGAATTGAATGAAATAGGCTCCATACTGCGATATCAGGTTCATGGCTTCATCTGAAAACCTTCTTGCAGTATCACCTTCGAGCAATCTGACCACGTACATGGTGAAAGCATCATTGACCCTTCTGAAATTCCGATTGTTGGTCTCTAGGGTGAATTGCGGGCAGTAGGCATACACTGGATCATCTTTGTGTGCATCTACATAGGAGAAACCAAACCACTGCCTGGATGCTGCTAGGGTATACATCAGATATGAAGTCATGTAGAACTTCTTTGTTTGCTGGACGTTGGATAGCTACTTAGCCAAATTCATACTGATGATCTCTACCCAGTTGATACTTTGTGTTCCCTCGCACACCATGCTGATGAGCGGGCACATCCAGAAATGAAATTCATTGGTGGAGGGCAAACCCATAACTCGAGCCAGCAGTATTATGAAGTCTGACAGTTCTTCATTGAAATCTACCCGGAAAAGGGTTTTGGTCAGACGAGAAGGACCTTTCTTAGGGTTCTTCAACCAAGACTTCGCCACTCGAGCTTTATATTTATCACTGTCTTGGTCGAACATGGCCTGTGCTTGATCTCGAGAGACGACTATAGCATTGTCCATCTCCAGAATCCTCAGAGCAGCTCCAATGGCGGCAGCGTCCAGCTTGGCAATGAGCTCCCCATGTACGTTTGTTAATTCACTCGTAGCGGGGTCGAAGTGAGCTCTGCATGAAAGTACAGTATCAGCACACTGCACTGAGATAGGGAATCCTCCGGCGAAAGCTAAACCGCTATCGTTAATCATCTGTGCCATTGGCGTAGGGTTTGCATCTATCATTCTTGACCAAAAATCACCGAAGTCGAGATGACGAGCTTCACTATCTCCGATATTGCTAACGGCAGACTCGAGTGGAGAAATTTGCTCCTGTCCCCTGAAACTTGATCTTCATATTGATAGATTCGGAGCTGTGACCTAGACTCTGGAAGGAATTTGCAAAGGAAAGGGATATTTGCGTAGGGAACTAGATTGCAAGGGTTTGGGAAAATGACAGCAAGGAAGCAATGCGAAAAATGCGAAGGTGGTATGCTTGGTTATATAGCTGTTTGAGGAGCGGAATGAATTTAATGCGCATTGAATACACAACCACCAATTTGAAAAGCATCATACTTCGGAGTGAGCGGGAAAAACTAAGTGTGAATGACACTTGGTACGCTTGGACATGTGAGACGCGAATGCGCGAAACACGCGGCTCGGCCGGTTCGGGCGAAACAGGGAGAGGACGCACAAATGCATTTGGGACAAATGGGACGAAAATGTGTGAAGTACGCGATTCGGGTGTTTCGGCCGAAATTGGAACAAGCGGGCCCGTTTGGACTTGGGACATTGGACTTGAAGTACACGACTTGACCGGCTCGGCCGAAATTGGGAAAGCTCGCACAAAATGGGGTAGTTCCGAAGGACGCGGTTCGGGCAAATCGGCCGAAAATGGGAAAGCTCGCACTTTTTAACTTTGGGACATTTGGGACAAGAAAGTGCGAAGTACGCGGGAAGGATGATTCGGCCGAAATTGGAACAACTCGCACAAAAAGTTTTGGGACACTTGGGACAAAATTTTCCGACGGGCCCGAAGATGGGACAGCTTCGGGGATTTCGGCCGGTCGGGGAACAGACTCGCACTTTGGAACTTGGGACAGTCGGGACAAAAAATGTCCGACAGGCCCGAAAATCACATGCAAGAAAGGTCCAACACTTAGATTTTCAGGACTTCCAAGACTTTTTTCACACCACAGCTTGGTAGAAAAGCACTTAGACTCAAAATTTTCAAAATTTGTTCTTGTTAGAGAGGGGGATTTTGAGTAGACAACAGGTCTGTATAGTAATCTGACCATATCCATATATCCCCTATCTCTGGGGTCGAGGGCATTTATATAGATAGGCCCAGGTCAATCAATAACCACCCTATATATAGATATATATTTGTGCCCCATATATATGTGTGTGCGCGCCCGCGCACCCCCTATATAATGATCAAAATTAATTATTTGATCAATTTGTAATCTATCCCCGAGTTTCAATTATAATTAAAAAATGTAAAGAGCGGGAAATTAGTACTGAAATTGGAGTATAAGTGAAAAAGTTGAGACCATCAAGTGGATTAAAAGATCAAGAGCAAGTTAATAAGAATTATCATGGACGAGCAGATCAATCTTGTATAGACTTAAAACGTAATCCAAATCCACAATATCATGTGTATGATTCAAGTTATTATGCTGTAAATTTTTCGAAATACATAAGATGAGAGTTTATGGTAGTAAAAAAATTTAAGTTAACATCAGTAGGTCAAAGTTTGCAACCATAATTTCACTGCAGTTCTATTAAAGCATTGCTACTTGCTATTGGTGAACCTTTTTTATTTGTTAATATACAGGCCGGTATCCCTTATATAATATTGTTTGGAAGAGTGCAAAATTTTGTATTGGAGTCTTGAGTGACCCAAGATTCAAGCACCCACTCATGTAGTCCAATCCATAAAGAAATGAAAAGGAGAGGAACTTGTTATTTTTCAGTCACAAATAGTCAGGGTTTTGTTTTTTAAATTATAACAATTTGAAGGGAATTTTGATTGTCATTAATTATTTTTCAAAATTTTATAAATTACAGTAGGTGGTTGCAATTTAGTATCATACTTTGCTGAAAGAATTCTTCAACAAATTGCATTTTCTACACATTTTGTTGAGTATCATCGTTGTTTTCACAATACTTAAAATGTACATTATTTAGGTCGGCATTTACTATCTTTGAAGGACCATATACTTATGTAATTTTAATATTTATATTTATTAAATGTACATTATTTAGGTCGGCATTTACTATCTTTGAAGGACCATATACTTACGTAATTTTAATATTTATATTTATTATTTTGTCACGACAAAATAAATATAGCTTTAGAAAAGTTGAAATTGGATAACAATTTTGTAGGGTTTTTCAAAGATGGGATCAACAAGTGATGAGATAGAGTCATCGAATTCAGAGGATGGATGTAAGTTGAAGTTTTTATGCAGCTATGGTGGTAAGATCCTGCCAAGGCCTGGCAATGATCATCTCTCTTATGTTCATGGAGAAACCAGAATGGTGGCAGTCAACAGAAATATCACTTTCAAAGGTATGCTACTTTTTCTTAAACATAAATCACATTATTGCTATATAGTGAGCTTTCTAAGATCCTACTGCCCTTCCGAGTGAATGTAAAGAAGTTAGAGATGCACATCTAGATCAAGGTAAACTATTTGATTTTATTGATCCCTATGAATTATTCAGCATTCTCATTGCTGGAATATGTTCCAATCTATGATAAATATTAGTAAGTTCAAAATTTGATTAATCAAAACATTGTTCAACTCTGTTTATATGGTGATTTTTTCATTGTTTGGTCAATTTTTAAAAATGATTCAAATATTATTATAAGGAAAGAAGAAAGCGTAACAACCCACTCAATCTAAACTTCGCATATGTTAATAAGTTGAATTGTGACCAAATGTGATCAACACTGTTCCATAAAATATATTAAATTAATTTTGGTTCTTAAATTTATTAATATTATTTTCTTTTCATTGCAATTCCCTTAAGCTTGTGTTGTTCAAGTACCCAATTAATTTTGATATGCAACTTATAAAATGCTGGATTTGGTACTTTGCAGAACTTATGAGCCAACTCCAGAATCTCTGTGGTTTCAGTGCCAGGCTAAAATATAAACTGCCAAACGAGGATTTGGATATGTTGGTATCAGTCACAGATGATGATGACTTGCATTACATGATGGATGAGCAGGAAAAATACAACAGCAGATTTAGTAAGGGATCTAACAATCATTACCTGAAAACCTTCTTGTTCCCTGTCAACAATGTTGTTTATAATTGGAATCCAACAGGGTCGAGGCAGACACTAGAACAGAGATATATAGATGCAGTAAATGGAATTCACGTCTCAAAGAACTTTTCTTCTGAAGGTACGATGGCAACATATAGGGCCAAGTCTTCTCTTGAAAAATTAATGGTGGACTCTGAGACTCGTATTCTCCAAAGAGTGCAAAGCTCTCCCAATTTGGGATATGTTTCGCCCAAGAGACCAGTGAATCTATACCAGAGCCGACCTGCATTGTATGTACGCAGAGGAGAAACACTAACAGGGAGCCCTCTTACATACAATGATATACCAAGGGCTGCTAGCAGGTCTCCTTAATCTCTACAACCAATAAATAAATTGTATGAGTGCAAGTCGCAGATGTGTTTTGGCTGACTTTCCGTTGTTTACATTCCACCACTTCAACATTAACAGTAGATTATCAACCGAACATACAGGATGGATAAAATTCTTCCCAAAAAATTAGTCATAATAATTCTTTACATGTTTTGGTGTAGAACTCTTCAAATTGTTTTTATTGTTTAAAATGTCTGCTTAATGGCTATCTTGCCTATTATATTCTTTTTGTTGGAAATTGAAACCGTCATTTTGTTTATTGCTCCATTACAGGGAAAAAAGTTATATGTAAGAGCTATGGTTAATAATGACCGTCTAAATTCTATTTTACAGATAAATTTTGTTGTTAAATGTACTATAGCTTCAATGAATATATGAATTATTGTGCCAAATTGCAAAATTCGATGGCAGTTTTTTATTGTTGTATCTAAATATCATAT
>JAHRHJ020001254.1:0-27993 GCA_019776745.2 Taxus chinensis
ACAGGTTTTCCCATTTTCATGGAACAAAGATAATTTTAACTGATTTGGAGGAATGAATTTTAAACCACTGATAAGACAACGTGTTGACTTAGGAACAAGTTAGAAGGGCATGGTAAGGGAAAAATATTCTAACATATACAAGTTTTCCTTTCCCTTCTTCTTCCAGAGCCTGAAGATCTCTCTGAGGCTCAGACTTATTCTCCTATATGGCATATGTTGCTCAAATACGAATGAGTGATTCGTGCTTATATGCATCCCGAGTAAGTGCATGTGATTAGTGATGATTGCTCCAGATGTAACAAAACACCTTCCTTCATCTCAGGCAGGCCCTTTGCCGAATCGGCATATATCATCCCAAGCTATGAACCTTCCAATGACATCTCATTCTTTTTTAATTCTTTTCCTCTTTATTATTTGTGATGATCCTTTGGAAGTAGTTCGGTCATCCTTGTCCAATAGAAACCCAAATACTTATCATCCCATCATCGTAAATATCCTTAAATTGTAATACCAATGTGCAGTATTATGTTTAAAACAGTTGATAATTAATCACTATCCTTTTTTGTGCATTTTTGTTAATACTATAAATAAAACAGAGTTATATTAATTCTTTCTTTGGGCCGATTAGATATGATTACACGATGTTTTTGGTCTCTGAATCTTGACAAATGCTTAAAGTTAATTTTTTTTAAATATTATTGGTTTTTTCACTTTGGTACAACTATTAATTTTTCAAATGGTTATGTGCCGTGGATCTACTTTCCCCTTTTCCCCATATAATCCTTTGTTGATTGTCTTCCTCTTCCCTCGAAGCAAAGACCACATAGAGCTTTCTGTGGATCTTGGTTCCAACGTAGTTATGCAAATTCCACCACATATCAATGCCAACTCAGTCGAGTACACCACTTACAACCTTCCCCCTCCCCCGGCATTGCCCCCTTGTTTTGCCTTTGGATTCCATCGTAGATAATAGATGATTAACAAAATTTTAATTTCTTTGTTTATCCTCCCTTTTCCCCTTCTTCATCTCCTCTTCAAATCCCCCCTCGTCGCGCTGTAATGTTTTTGACTTCACTACTTCATGTTACCTTCTGTTTATGCCTCCCTTGTGACATCTCCATTCGCCATTTAGATGGGATTGTTAGTTTGGTTGATATCCTTTTCAAAGTTAGATTATTTAGTAAACTCATTTTCATTTTCTATTGTTAATATGAGATGAATATGTTGTTTTCAATCAAAAAAAATTAAAAAGTTCAAATTGAACATTGTTTTTCTTTGTATAACCATGTGGTGACCTTTAACCATGTTAGGATGACATGACATCCTACTTGTAAATCAAGAAGGTGGAATAGATAAACGCAAGACATTTATTCATCCACGTGGCAGCTCTCTGCCTTCCAACATAGCCAAAAGATTTTTTAGTACCTTTAAGTGAAATGATTTATAAGATCCGTTCCCCAAAAGAGGATCTTGGTTTGTAACAAATTTGACTAGAAGTTGATATATATATATATATATATATATATATTTGTGTGTTTTAACAGGATATGAAATAAAATCTAGGAACATAATAATACGGAACTAGAAGACAAAATAAAAATGAAATGTAAAACCCCTTACCTCATGATGGAGAAAGAATACCAAATACAAGTAGCACACTGAACTGAAATAGGGAATAAAAAATCCTATAAGCAAGTGATCTGAAAATGAAAAATTCCCAAAATTTATCTAAATTTTCAATAACTATGAAACTGGATAACCGTGATACTTACAACACCTATATAAGGTGGGCAAGAAGAAAAGTGAATAGAACTTGGGTCTAGTCCCACCGGGTGTGCCGAAATGTTGTACAAGAAACCTCTTTCTCACGTGGGTGAAATATGATATTGGAGGCCACCAAAAACTTCGAATGATGGAGGGCTTAGGACCTCAGATATGGGTTAGAACTGAAGATTAGATGTAATTGACATGAAGTCAATGTTAATAGACTCTTTTATTGATAATGTTAAACAAGTAACATGAAATTTTACGTGATATAGATAAAAATATGCGGGGGTATTCCTGGATTTTTGCTGGTAAAAATCCATATGAGGATTGTTAAGCTTATAATTTTGTTGGAGGATTGTCAACCCCTATGTGATAAAGAATGATGATAAAATATAAGATAATTCAGATGAGTAATGCAAGCTGATGACCAAAGATTCATTTGAAGATGCTTGTAATGTCACTGTTGGTAGCTACCTAACTAAGCCAAACACAACATGCAACAGAGACCATGCTAAGTGAATTCACTAAATTATGAACATAGTATTATGGGGAAATCTCCAATGTCATTAATGCAGGACATTAGTGAGGCTTAGTATGATAAACAAAAGGCTAAAAATTCAACACAAAATTTTCCCAAAATTTTCAACTTATTCTGACAAGGGGGGAATGGCCATATTTATAGCCTAAGGGTGATGTTATACTATGGGTTATTAGGGAATTAGGGTTGGGTATAGTAACCCTGACTAAAAGAGGTGATGTGATTCAGCGGGGCTCGCAATTTGACTTATGAGGTTAAAAAGATAAGGATGTAATATGAAGTGGGGAGTATGATTGGCATAGTTATGTGAAATAATGTATCCCATTTTTTAATTTAAGAGTGGGATGTTGAATGGGTATATTATTTCCCATGGATTGAATACTTTTTAGATAATGCCAAATTTTAATTATTAAATGAGTTTATATGGATCCTATTAATTAATTAAAATTTTGGTGAGTAAATGGATTGAATTTATTCAAATTTAGGAAAAAGAAAAGCGAGAGGAAAAGTTTCATGAAGGAGCATAAATGTAAGATGAAGGAGAGGAGTTACACCAAAAACTGGTGTCTACACACACCTTAAAAACTTAACTTGAATCTCTACATAAAATATCATTTTCATGGCTATATCTATGCTAGAAAAATCCTTAATAATTAAACTTGAAGAGCAGGCGAGTATAAAAAATTGTTATTTATTTTGATAATTTTTGACTAACATACAGGTATTTTAGGATTAAGTCAATGGATTACACAATCAGTTTAAGGTTTGAACTCAAGAGGATCAGAATTTTAGTGTAAACATTAAAAATCCTGAAAGCTATGCAGAAGGTAAACTTACAATCATTAGATTATAAATTTCTTCTTCGTGACTTGTATTTGTGTTTAAAACTCAATTTAGGATGATCATCATGAGTAATACATTGTATTGGCATAGGGAACCATATGTAATGCACATATTTACTTTGAAACATATTTTTACTAAATAATTATTCCTAAATGATATACTTCTCGTCAAAAAAATAAAGTATTTGAGTGATTGACAGAATCTCAAAATTCAAATCTTAAAAGCTATATCTAAGAATGATTCATGGTCATTAGTTAGATTAATTAACTTCATACTAAAGCTCCCTTCCATATTTCCCGTGATAGTCATTACTCTTCAGAGCTTACTATACAGAGGTACAATGTATGAACTAAAAATAAATTTGATTAAAGACCATTAATTTACCAATTTTATTCGTACATGAAATTTATTATTACATGTTTATTATATATCTAAATACAACATTGTGTTATTTCAGTTTGTCAAATTTCATGAATGTGTACGGTTATATGGCTATTACCTTTATGGTATAATACCTAAATGTCCCACTAAAATTTCTATAGTGTATGACCCCCTCTACAAATCTATGAGGCTTTGATCACGTTAGATGTTTGACAGAGATGCCCTTGTGCTTATGACCCTCTATACCAATGATGAATTCATTAGTTACTTATGGGTTCTCAGAGTATCCCCTCACACATATGCCGTCTAGGCAGAGGGATCCTAGGCTTACAACTCAGAATAGAGTTTGGGAAACGACTTTCCCAGATAATATCCTAAAGCCCAGAATGGGTCTCTCCTTCTCAAATGAGAAGTCCCTATATACTAGCCATAGATATATGATACAGTCTGAGGAGGGAGAATGATTCGACTGATAATCGACTCTACTAGATATGATGAGAGGTCATAGGGGAGACTACCATAGATTATATAGCTCAGTTCGCGAATCTTCCCATAATCTGTCAATTCTGGTTCCCTATGTCTGTTCAGCATGGGGAAGATAGGAAGGACCCTCAGAAGAACTATCATAGATCTTCAGGGATCTATGCAGCTATAGCATGCCCTCAATGCCCCTCTACATCTAGATGGCCTAAAAGATGTTTTAGAGCCTATATTTCACCTACCTAACCTCATCAAAATTAAAGTCACTTCAGGTTCCCATGGCATAGACAAGGTATTTGGACCTTGAATTTCTATAGTGCTATAATTTGTTAAATTTTGAGGATGACAAGGAACTACCCTGATATGTTCATGAGGAACTCCCCTGAGTTGGACACTCTACAATAAATGGCGAAGCCTAATTTAGAAGTACAGGTTTGTGGGCTCTGAAACTCACTTTGCAACCTTTTGGCAGGATAAGTGATAAAAGTGGGATCAAAGAGGATGAGAAACTCCGCAAGCCCCACAATTCTATTTTGCCAAATAGGGGAATTCGCTATATATATGCGGGTATAACGGTCCACATTAGTTGGGTTTGGGGTTGGGAGCTATATACAATCTCCCAGGCCTGTCAGGCGGGGGGGGGTAGGAACTATATAAGTGACATCTCCATATAGTACGCCTTAGTAAGCAGGTAATTTAGTATTGACCACATCAATACCCCTGATAGTCAGTGGAGGTAGATATGTCTCATGTATTACACTTTATGCCTTCTAGGGCCAGAGAGTTCAAACTACCTCCAACGTTACTATATAGAATGCTATCTAGAACTAATTGAATCATGGCTAATCGTATAGGGCTGGTGCATAGTTTGTGTGACCGTATTTGAATCTTTAACTTGTTATAAAATGCGCCGGTGTTATATACGTAGGTCCTTAGATAAGAATTTCTCTGAAATGACCTAATGGGGATTTTATGGATAAGTCCCTTTTGTTGATATGGGGCCAAAAGATCAGGTGAGTACCCGGAGTGAACTAGGATCGATTGCTTAAATAAAGTTGATATGTCTCCACTCAAATGATTAGGTTTCGAATTGTGGAAGTGGACGTCGTGATGACACTTGGCTCCATCTACTAGCCTACCTTTGCTATGATCCATTCAATGATGGCTTATGTCCCTATTTGGACCTAGGATCCATTTCCTGTGAAACCTACTGCACTCAAATAAGATAACCCCACTCAAGATTCTTAACCTTTGAAGGATTCCCCTCGTGTCAACTCATGGATTTGATATCTCATGTATAGATCAAGGGGATCACTCTCATCTCATATGTACGAGATTGGTTTGTTCCCCCCTTGTGGAATATTCAGGAGGTTGACCTATTACATCAATATAGTGATTATATATTGACACGTGTATATGTCTTATGCGCATATTTGATTTATATAAATATATGGCTTCAACTCTTGGCCCTGTACTGTTTGTACATGTGGTTGCTTCAGTCACTTGCCTGATAGACTTTTCCATATTCCTAATTTGGGCCTGCTATATATCACGTTATCTTTCAAACGTGGACTGAGTTCGAGTGAGCCCATTTGGCTATCAATATATTTGGGAGCTCCTCTCAATCTAGATGCATCTCAGGTATGGACCATCTATATTCATGCTGACACATTGACACCCCCCTTCCCGTCCCCTCCCATTGAATACTATAGGGCTAAAGTGGTTCCGGACTTGACTTGGAATCAGTATGAGCTATATTATATTTTTCTACCCAACTAACTAGATAATGTATACATGAGTTGCTCCCCAATCTTCTCAAAAATAATTTTATAGAGCTTTGTTTCCCTTATAAATATAATCAACCCCCATTGTGTGTGTATAGGGCCTCACCCATACTTCTCGAGCCATATATATAATGTATATACTTTAATCATTTGTGATTGCCCCAAAGAATCTGAGCCTATTGTACGTATTCTCTTTGTGTAATGAGCCATTTCAGCATTCATCGTGACACTAGTTGTTCCCCCTTCAAAGCCCCTTGTTTCTCCATCTTTCGAGCACGTCTGCAACCTGATTGTTAGTTTTGAAACATGCACTCGTGTGACTGGAAGATAAACGCAACATTTTCATTCCCTCTTATCATATGCGGGGTTGATCTCTTGTCTATATTTTACTATCCAGGGTACACAATAATGGGATGTCGACACATTGTGGCGATAGCACAGGGACAAACAATCCCGTTAGACTGAAGTCAAGATAACATGATGTAAACTTCAATTAGCATATTTCCTTTGGGTCCCTGGAGTCAATGTCATATAATTTATCTAGTGCTTACTACTGTAGAATTCCTTTATAGACTATTGTTGAAACTACTCCTCATTGTACCTAGAAAATCTTGTTGACCCTGAACTTGCCCTGCCAGGGGATTAGCGCCCTATTCCTGAGAACACAACTATCATTGAATGCAATTATAATAACTGATAATGGGCGTCAGTTTCTACTCTTTATTTGGACCCAACTCATAAACTATGGGAAACTTAGTGAAACTGTGGGTCTCCTATGTCATGATTCTATACTAAAGGGCTTTGCCTCTGTACTATAGCTCAAAGCAATATATATGGGTTACTTATGTTCCGCCCAAAAAACTGATACATGCCTCAAATGAGACATGCAAAGTGTGCATGAGAACTAGGAGAACTGACCAAAATTCACCCCTCAAGGTAATTTTGATAACATGCATCAAATTATTCAGTCTTGAGCAAGTAGATTGATTCAAGGCCGAAAATCATGTTTTTGGGGTCCCCCCTCGGCTTCTCTCTAACTCTCCCATCAGAGAAAAAAACCCAACAAGTTGGAAAAAATTGAAAAAATGCAAAAAAAAATGTTGCAGGACTATTTTAAAGCATTTCGGGCCTGAAGGGTTCGGGTCGTACCAGTTCGGGTTGTACTGAGGTTCATCATACCAAGCTTGGGGCCGAAAAGGCAAGAAAATTGGCTAAGTCCATTTTTGTCCCAGGCGGTCTGCGGGACAGTTGGGACGGCGGGATGCGCGGGACGCAAAAAGCCGAAATCGGCCGAAAAATGGAAAAAATCGTCAAGTCTTTTGTTTCACGCGGTTTGGGACAGTCTGGGACAAAAGTACGCGCGGGACGCGAATCGGCCGATTTGCCGACAGACAGTCCATTTGGGTGGTTCGGAGATATTTGTCCGGGAGGAAGTCCACGGGACAGTTGGGACAAAAGTACGCGGAGGACGTGAACCGCCGATTCGGCTGAAATAGGAACTTTCGTCTGAGACAGTTTGGGCCGGGCCAAATGGGAAAGGGACGTGGGACGCGAATCAGCCGAAGGGCGAGGAGATCACGCCACGTGTCCGGGAAGAGGGACAAGGAAGCGCGGGATCGTGAAGGTTTTTGCCGAAACCCAAATAGGAAAAGGAAGCCCGAATTCGGCCGAAAAGCAGGAATCGTTTTTTCCGGGACACTTGGGACAAACGGTACGCGCGGGACTTTTGAAAAGCCGAAGCGGCCGAGGCAGAAGAAGAAAAGTCAACTTTCTGGAACGAGCATGAAACTTCAAACGGCCATAACTTTTGACTCCGAGCTCCGATTTTCACAAAATTGGACTTTCTGGAACGAGCACGACCAAGAGAAACATATTCGGCCCCCGTCAGTTAATGCTCATTCCCGTCAAATGACAGAAAACGCCTGCCAGACCCAAAATAGCTGCCCGCACTCAGAAGGCCATAACTTTTGCATTTCTCAACGAAATCACACAAAATTGGTACCGTTGGAATCGTGGTTTCGAGATCGATGCAAATAAATCAATAAATTCTAGAATTTGATGAGAAATTGATTGATATTTTTAAGAAAACGTGGCCGGGTTCATAACAGTGTTTTATTTGGTAGTTGGGAGTGCAATTAAGAGGCATGGTCATCATTCTTTCTCTGCTGCAGCACATGGGATAGTATGGGGAGCCTTTTGCAAGTAATATAAAATCATTTCACTCCATTTAATGCCTCTTATAGGTGGTTGAAGGATAGATTTCGGGATTTCCATTTTCCCTTCTCTTCTTCCTTCTCATTTTTCTATAAATTGGAGTGTTGGGCTCATTGTAAGTAGGGGAGATTGTTATTTTTGGGTAGCAAAGCTCTGCCAAAATTGCTTTGTGAAGCCAATGTGTTGCAGGCCCTTGTAGTGGACTCCTTGCATGGTGATCCAGGCCCTTATCTTGTAATAGATTGAACTGTGCATATCAGGAAGCAATAAAATACAAGTTTGTGGATGTATCTTCCCCTGCTGTGTTTTCTTGCATTCTTCTTGCCCCTTTAATCTTGATTACAAGAATATTGTGTCTATTATTATGTTCTTGCAGGGATCCATTATCATTGTGTGTTTGAAATATTGTTTGTGAATGCATTTTGCTAGATTATGGAGAACTGTCATCACCTCTCCTAGTGTGCACTTTGCTTCTGTATTTCACACATTTGAAGACTACTCTCACACCCTCCTTTTCTGGTGTATCACCGCTTTAGTGTAGGCTTTCATTTTATGCATTCTCTCTCCCTGGTCCCTTGGAAATTTAGATTAGAACAGTTAGCTTATCCTGCATTAGAGTAGATTGTGGCAGGTAGTTTAGGAGCAAGTACCAGCTTTCTCTGGAGGTCTATCTCAAGTAGCAAGTCCCACAACTTGGAGATAGTACCCATGTTACCCAATCGCACCGTGAGTTCAAGTATATGCACTTGTATAAACCATATAAGGGTGCTGTGATTCGGTGATAACAGTTACCTATCTTCAAAGAGAGGAAACCAGTTCCAACATTCCAATATTTTATTTCTGAGAAGATGCATTTATGAGTGAAGCCACAACATGGAATCTATTTACATGTACTTATACTTACATTAAATATTGATTCCACTCTTAATGTGGAAGATAGTTTTCCTTTTAGAGTCCAAATTTCAGCCTCACAAAAGTAATCTTGAGGAATCCCAAATATACATTAAAATGAATCTCATTTATCACAGTGTCTATTTCCATCTTCAGGGATGATACCACCAAGTTTCCTTGATTTTTTATTTATTAATTTATCCACTGTGTGTCATCAACATCGTTTATCAATCACTTGGTATTGAAGCATGGTCTTAAGGAATTATTTTTGCACATGCATTCCATATCTCCATATTTATATGATGGCTAGCTGGTGTCCCTTCAGCTCATGAATCCCCTGACTCACCAACATATTTTAAATGAGATTACCTGTGCCGTAGATGCCTACACTCCATATTACATGTAGAGATTGATAACAATGGATCCAATGGCACAATTCATGTCACTCAATGGTCAAGATGGTTGTATAGAAGGATCAATTAAATGAGGATTTTCAAGTTGCAACAATATTAACCGGTGATTGCATCTCAAGGTCTCAGATCTATCGATACATAACCTATGAGACAATGCCCATATTTAATTAAATTAAAATTTTATTCTACTACATCAACTTTTTTTCATAGCGAATAGATGACCAACGTTATTCATTAGGGAATTAAATCAATAACCTTGTAATATTTTCTTTTTATAGTTGCAAACTTCATAATCGAAGCATGGAGGTTGTCAACTCCTACATAGAAATTTTTTAAATGTTGTCTGGCTAAACTCCATACAATCCAATACTTGTTGTCTTAGAGCTTTGACATCAAAAAGTAATCTCTAAAAAATTCCAAACAATTTCTTATGAACGCATTTTGGTGGATTGACCTATTTTGAAAAACCATGTGTAATATTGAACCATCATTAGTATTCTTCAGAATTTGTTTTGCATCTATATTCTACCAAGAGGATGGACCATTACTCTCAATTTTTTATGCATAATACATATGGAAATATATAGGTATTCAGTTGGACTTTAGTTTTGCAGAAATTTTCACCAAACTGTCTTCCTAATCATTTTCAATTGAATATGGCCCTTAAATTTTAATAGGATTAAATTCTATACATTATTTTTATGCATGTGTTGATTCAACAATGATAGAATACATAGCCACTTCCTTAGAATTAACCTTTGTTTATTTATAATCAGCTTGAATACGTTAGAATATGGTATGGTGATCATCATACAACTTTAAATCAGGTTTCAAAAAAATGTCACATTTTTGAGATAAAACATGATTAGTTTCATATGCATTTCTGCATCTTCCTATTTGGTTGTATTTCATTTTAATTGAAAACCATCAATATGGTCCAATTTACCTTAACCAGTCAAATCCATTCCATTTGTAAAAATGGCTAAATTGTGGGAAAATTTCAGTCAATGGATTCTTCTCCTCATGTAGAGACCTCTTGCATTATCGAAGACATTTGGGTAAATAATTAAGTCTACATTAGTCGATTCCATTGATACCTAAAATGGGGTTTGATGCGCTATCACAAAAATTATTGTTCATATTACAGAAATAATGCAATTTTCTAGTTCAATTTGAATGAGATCGAGGGCTATAATAGTAATTGGTGAAGTCATCATGAAACTTTGTAGAAACTTGGACTTGATTTTAAACTATTGAACATTCAGTAGATTTGTGGTTCACCCAATAAGCACCTTAAAAGAATGTGACAATCTTGTGAAATATACTGTGTTATTTAAAATTTCTCAAGGATGAATTTTGATAACATCCATCATGTTATTTAGGACTGACACCTTTTCACCCTTTTCATTTTTGCTAGTTATTTCATATTTGACTTTGGTTTTCTTTCTAAAATCAACTTGATGGTCTAAATTTCTCAAAAATTGAGGGTTTAGTGATTATAAATCCCAAAATATTTGTGAAAATCTTGAATCAACATGCTCAAAAAATAAGGTTTCAGGACATTCAATATTTCCATATAAATGGTTAAACGGGTTGCATTATTAGTTTTGTACCATCGGGTTAACTAGAGGTTCCCAAGTGGACATATGAGACATCAATGGGCCAAAAATATCAAAATTTGATGCTAAGTAGCTTGAAGTTCTTCATGGTAAGTTGGGACGGCGGGACGCGAAAAGGTATCCGGGGAAATGATGGAAAAAAATTCCCAAGTCTTTTAAAATATAGATCATTTAAAGGTTGGATATCACTGGGGCCAAAAATGGGACCTATTGGCCGAAATGGCAACAGTCCATTATTGCGGTTCGGAGATAAGGTCCCAGGAAGTCCATTGAGACAGTTGGGACAAAATGACATGGCCTTCAATTTTATAGTTGAACCAGCCGAATCACCGATTATCTAAGAACAGTGATTCTTTTTGGGTTGGACCAAGATTGCCTGTAATCTGGACCCATCAGTAGGAGATTACCCCACGCGAAAATCTATCAAGTAAGGCCATGAGCGAATGTGAATCTCGCCACGTGTCTTCACCGCAAACATGGGACCTACAAGGACATTCCAAATCGGCCAAATCAAGAGATTTTTGTCAACGGGAAACAGCTTGGGACAAAGGTACTTGTGGAGGGACTTCATAACAGCCGAATGACCTGAAGGCAAAGAAGAAATGTCAACGTTGGAAGAAGGACCTATGAAACTTCAAAACGGCCATAACTTTTGACTAATTGAGCTCCGATTTGATTAAAATTGGACTTTCTGGAATTAGCACGATTTGTAATGATTTTTCCTAGATTTCTTATAATTATAATAGGGTAAATATATTTTTAAAGAAACATATTCTTTATCTCTATATCAGTTAATGCTCATTCCCGTAAAATGATAGAAAAATCTGCCAGACCCAAAATAGCTGCCTCGCACTCAGAAGGCCATAACTTTTGCATTTCTCAATTGAAATCACACAAAATTTGTACCATTGGAATCATCTTATGCATGATGCACAGAAAATCAAGAAATTATAGATTTGATGTATATTGATCCTATTTTTAAGAAAACGTGGCCGGGTTCATGAACAGTGTTTTATTTGGTCATTTGGGTTGGGAATGCAATTAAGAGGCATGGTCATCATTGTTCATCTGCTTAGCAACATGGGACAGTATGGGGAGCCTTTTGCAAGTAATATATAGGATCATTTTCTCCATTTAATGACCTCTTACAAGTGGTTGAAGGACATATTTGGGATTTCCATTTTTCCCTTCTCTCTCTCTTCTCATTTTTTCTATAAATTGGAGTGTTGGGCTCATTGTAAGAAGTGGTTTTTGTGTAGCAAAACTCTATCAAAATTTCTTTGTGAAGCCAATGTGTTGTAGGCCCTTGTAGTGGACTCCTTGCATGGTGATCCAGGCCCTTATCTTGTAATAGATTGAACTGTGCATATCATGAACAATAAAATCCAAGTTTGTGGATGTATCTTCCCCTGCTTGTTTTCTTGCATTCTTCTTGCCCCTTCAACCTCTTATTTACAAAATATTGTGTCTATTATTATGTTATGCAGGGATTCCATTATCATTGTGTATGCTTGGAATATTGTTGTGAATGCATTTTGCTAGATTATGGAGAACTGTCATCACCTCTTCTAGTATGCACTTTGCTTCTGTATTTTTCACACATTTGGAAAACTACTCTCATGATTCACCCTCCTTTTCTGGTGTATCACCACTTTAGTGTAGGATTTCATTTTATGCATTCCCTCTCACTGGTCCCTTGGAAATTTAGATTAGAATAGTTAGTTTTCCCTGCATTAGAGTAGATTGTGGCAGGTAGTTTAGGAGCAAGAACCATCTTTCTCTGGAGGTCTATCTCAAGTAGCAAGTCCCACAACTTGGAGATAGTACCCATGTTATCCAATCACACCGTGAGTTCAGAAAAGAGGTATATCTAGCTTGTGTATAGATTACAAATATATGAATGAAACTATGAATAGGTGATAACAGTCATATTTGGCATCTATGATATTTCTTAAATGACTCATAAATGATTACAAAGGTAGAACTCGTAATTTCTGAGGACACAGTGTATACATAAGTTATCTAAGTCTAATGAAAATCAAAGATATCATGGATGTTATGGACATATTAGATTCAATCAGTGAAAGGAAAGCTACTAAAAATTTCTGAATTCTTCTCATAAATTAGGATTTGATAAATATTAAACATTTCAAGTATGTATATATAAGAGGTGTGAGTGCTTCATTCCTGGTAAAGTAGATATAAGGTTCAATCCAAATGTACAATCTTAATTTTTCTCATTTCATTCTTCAAATTTGTCAAACACTAGGAATCCAATCTAATAGTGACATAGTGGTTTCCTAAACACTTCATTAGCCTTTTAGAACTTCTATAGACATGGATAAGTAACTTGAGAATAAAATAATCCATATACAAAATGGTGTGGTCTATCATTTTTGGAAGATAGATTAGTAAAGATCCCACATATGCAATAATGGCGTGTTATTCTATTTCCTCTTTTTCTGTGTGGGAAGATATACAATAATGGATATATACTTTATATAATAATCTATTCCTTTTTCAAAATTTCAGTTAGTGAAAGGAGTATTAGATAGGGTATCTCTCCATTAAGATTCTATGGGAAAAACACATCACTCTAAATCGGGCTGATATGATTCTAGGACCCAACATATCTAGAACAAAATTATAATATCTTATCACAAATAGAAGGGTCTCTCTTCCTATATCACTCCTAAAGATTCAGAAAATAAAATACTATATTCCTTCTAACTTCATCTCATTACTTTGGAATAATGAAAAAAATTAATTTTTAAAATTACACACACACACACATCACACACACATTTCACACATGAATATCACACACTAATACTAGGGGTGAATCATTATAGAGATAAATTCTTGTTATTTAAAGATCTAATATCCACAATAGTTTCAACAAATCAGGACACATATATTTTATGTGGAAACCCTTTTGGGATTATCATTCCAATAGTAACAATGTTTTCACTCCCATGGAGTGGGATATACACTCAATTAAATATGTAAGAGTAATATTATGTCTTAGGGCCAACATTACCTTACCGATTAAGTTCAAAATGGAGGGGAAATTACTAATTCCAGTTGTCAACGAGAACATAAAAACCATTACCAACCCCATGTCATTCACTAAAAGGAAAATTCTCACCCATATATATATGAATGTATTAGGAATTTAGAAAAACCCTATCCATTTAGTGGGTGTGCATGAGTGTGTGTGCTTGTAATCATAGATTAGGTACCCAAATTTTTCATAAGCTACTTCGAACCAAGTTCTTCATTGCTCCCTTCTGGTCATAATGACATTATGCAATTCTATAGTATCCTTAGTAATGAGGATATGTTACACACCAAGCTCATAAGACATAAAGTTCAATTATTTTATGGGAAAATAGAACTTAGCAGACTCCAAACAGACCGTTTCAAATGCAGAGTATTACTACTAGGATGATGTCATACATAGAGGATGATAGTTTTAACAATTTACCTTATTTCATGTCCTTCTCAATGATGTATGTAAAGAGTCAATCCTAGGTGACATTCAAGCATCTCTACCAAGTATAGAAGGTAATCTTCAAGAGTATATCGCACCATGTGGAAATTACAGAAGATGTCAGAGAATTATCAAGATTTTTTAGTGTTCCTTGAGTGTCTTGACCCAAAGATTAACCATCTTATTTACTCCACTTTACAACATGCGTATATATTGCCAACCAATCATCATTTTTTGTTAAAGTTTCACATGACGTTGGTTAGAATGTCATTTAATTAATTGGCACAGTAAAGAGGTAGAATTTCATTTCCACAGTGCTACAAATAAACCAAGTTATTAAAGAGAGGACCCTAGGTGGAGGATCCTAGGTTTAGCTACAACATAATTAACACTCATCTCAAATTTAACTTAAAGATTTTACCTTATCAACCACGATATTGAGTGCAACGCAACATATTATTGGAGTGAGTTTGAGGTCCATACCAGTTACAAGCTGTCAGTTGTGACTCTATGCCCAATGGACATGTTCAGGCTATTGGTATAGAACATCTAACAGGAGCTATGTATTTCCCCACGTACTCAACATAAGTTTGTTATCCAACAAGAGTTTGCCCCTTAGTCTCCATTGGACAATAGGGATGTCCAAACAAACATAGACAATGGATAAGGTAATTGGGGATGATTCAAGGTTAAAAACAGTTAACTTCTAAGGTCTCAGGAGCACATTCGGGAAATTCTAGAGTGAATAATTCACTTAATTGAGGGTATTTTTAACTCTTCATTGGGGTCTTGATCCTAAAAATCAATTTATGGCATGGTGATCCCATTCGCCCCCCTTTAAATGGCCCACATTCCCACTTATATAAACTTAAGAAATTTAGTTCAATTTCAGATTATATTAAGCCTAGCCAGATTTGGGATAGAAAGGGGGAGTCCTAATTGGGCCACTTGAAATGATAAAAGTTAACTATGGAGACCACTTAACAAGTTAGGATCCTCCTAGGTTCAAAATTGAGAGCCCTCGGACTCAATAGTGATCTCCACCATAGATCCTACATTAGAATTAGGGGACAAATCCCTGGAGGATTCCTTATAGTCTCTCAATATCTCTATGAGATTTTCTTGTTTTCTCTTTTTTTTCTACAAGTTTGAGAAGGGAGCTCTCATGGAGCCAAGATCAAGGTTTATTTTTGGATTTCCGAAATATAAAAGGGCCATTTTTTTACTCTAACCACATTTAGGTTAGTGGGAGATTATTATTGTATATCGAGTGGCTTATATATATGATATATTAAAGTAACTAGCTCTATCGATGTCTAAGTTTTTAATAGGAGGGATTAGTATATGATGTAGGGATGAACACACGTGTGTATATTGAATTTGAATATTTAGCCAGAGGTCAACGGGCCTCACCATAGATAATGTCCACATGGATATGTGCGAACTTAAGAAAATTTACACACACAAAAACACATTTGAATTCAAAGTTAGCATGGGTGCATCGATGAAGTCGGGCTCAAATGACCTACACAAGTATGATAAGAGGTTAACATAAGGACTTTTCCCCTTCATGAGTTATGCGATTAAGTTCCTTAAGCAAGTTGCTCCTGGGGTTGGAGTAGTGGATGCAGGAAAGGTTTGCCATAACTAGAGCCATTAGATTGGATGAATATATTTTTCATCAAGATCATATGGAGATATATCAGGAAAGATATTAGGAAGACAACTCACTCACACGAGATGGAGTCTACCATGGGGTGGTGATAGCTAAATAAATGGTGAACACGTCAGGAAATTACTACCGTTATACAGGATATTTATATATGCCTTCTGAACACTGTATATGAATTTACAGTATAAATTTGGTTCCCAGACCTCGATCTGCAAAATGTGAAAAACCAAGTACGAAAATCCCAAACTTCCAGAATACCAAGAAGTCCAATTGCAAATATTTCACAGAAGGGGAGGGAAACTCCCCTTGAAATTATAAAGCATCGAGTTTTTTTCTATTGACTTCACAAGGGAGAGTTTGGGATGAGAGGTCATGAGAGGAAACCATTTCAGCAACTTTACAGGCACAAATGTTCAAAGTGTCGAGCTTAAAAAAGTCTGAGATAGAGCAAGGGACATGAAGTCCAAGCAACGAGGGGTCATGTGGCGAGTTTAAGTATCACTTTCAAGGTGATAACGTTGACATATAACTTTGGTAAGCATATAATCCTTACTCAATTCAATACATTAAGAGTGTCACTAGTCTGAAATATAATATTCATTTTATCCATTTTCACATCATTGTGGGATCAAATCACTGAAAGTAAGCATAAGAGTTGCAAGTCTAAGAAAAAATTCAAACAGGTAATGCTTTTTTTTAATCTGAAGAGTGCGTTGATTACATCACCAAAGTGATATAGTTTTTGAGAAACATACTCAATTATTTTTATCTCAAACAACTGCCCATCTGTAGAACCCATGTGAGCCAAATGAAATGGCACTGTCCAGGTGATAATAGTGACACTAACAATGGGATCTTCTTTCCTTGGTAAATAATTGTAAAAGAAATAACAATAGAAGTTTATACTACGATGGCAACACCAACACTTTCAATTCCCCTTATCTTACAACATCCATTGACGAAAATTAAACAAATCATAAACTTATAATTGAATAAGCCTCCCACTAAGTGGGAACAACATGGTCAAATTTCAAATGAATCTTCCCTTTTTCCAAGTAAAAGACTAACTACAATAAATCTCTGGGAAAGGTAATCTATGAGGTCCATATCCAAGTAGAAAACACCAAACGCAAGAAGCTTACATGCTTCAACTGGAAGGGGCTAGACCTAGATGCAATCAGAGTCCCATTTCTAACTTGCACAAGTCAATGTCATTAGTATCCAGGGATGGATTTTACATCATTCTTCCATGCAGTAACTACATGATAACCCTAAAATGATTCTATATCCCTCCATAGCGTAATTTCTTATTTCTCTTTTAGTCTCTCCTCATTCCTTTAAATGTTTCTGCTCATAAACTGTAAGGAGGGTTTCAGTAGTAAGGATGGGAGATTGGTATCCAAACCTTATGGAAATTCATCTCCCACTTCAATCAAATGAAGGAAGATTCCTTATGAAACCCATGAAAAATCAATGGATTCCCAGCCAACGCCTTGAAATGGGAATGTAAGAGGGGTTATTCCCTCTTCCCAAAACCCCACGTAAAGTATCCACTCCCAAAAATGTGTGGAGGGAGAAAAATAAGAAAGTAAAGCAACTGTGATTAAATGAACATAAATTTTTGAACCACCCCAAAAATAGGAAAGAAAGAAAGAAAAAAATCATTCTAAGAAAAAATTCTGATTCTCTCATTATAGTTAAGGTTATCATACATTATGTAAGGCCTGCCTATTGTAAAATCTCAATGAGATTGTATTTATTGGTGAGTTTTCAAATCCACATAGGTGTTTTGATATTTGGTTTCCACAAGCTCCTTCTCCTCTAAATATCTAAGAATAAAATGATCCAACAATCCCCCTCCATTCTCCAAAATGGAAGGTTAGATAATAGAAAAGTAACAAAAATAATAAACCAATGGTATGGTGACATGTGTCATCCATCCCCTCATAGATCCAAGTCATGTAAGTTTTTGGAAGCATAATGACTGAGAGGGGGGTGAATCAGTATTCAACAATTTTAAACTTTTTTATCCAACTTATTAATTAATATTTTTTCACACTTAATAATATATTCAAATATGAAAATAAAATGAGAGCACACACAAAAATCAAATGCACATAACACCAGAAATACCATGGTTCACCCAGTGTGGGATACATCCACCAAAAAGATACTGCTTGGATCTACTATCCAAGTTCATCCAAAATAAAATAGTGTTTACAAAGTTTGAGCACCTACTCATAGAAGACACCATTCTCCAAGTCCAACACCAACTCAACCCTTGAATGCAAACACCATTGACTATGCAATCTCTGATTCAAATCACCAACTTCTGGAGACACCAATGCCCAATCCAAAACACCCACTCTAGAAAATATGAAATATAAATCAATAATATTTCGACTTCTTTATTTTATCTCTCACATACTCATACTTACTTAAGATTTTTACAATATCAACTCACATACATATCACTCTCAAAATGCTCTCTCTTTTCACACTTCAAAATGTGCACACAACACTTGTTTATATAGTAATAAGGAGAGGAAAAACCACTTGCGGTTTCCATAAAACCATGTACCCATACCATGGGACAATTTCCTTAAGAAATGCGCCATATTTGGAATGATCAAGCCACATCACTTGGCGGTTATAAAAATATTGAATATTTTCTCCAAATAGCAATATTCTTTTACAATGTCAAGTGTAACTCATAGTTTTCAATGAATACACATGACCAACTTCCCTTACACATCCTTAATGCTCCACATATGACAAAATCCAGCCCATAAGGATATATTCTCTCTTTAAATCCAATTGTGTAACTCCTCAATGATTTTAGAATCAATTTGTAACTCCTCCATGGCATAACTCATCACTAATGCAAATGTAACTCCCATTTTTAATTCAAACATTTATCATGCATTAAGTAACCTCCATTTTAAATGTACCTCATTAAAAAAATAATCCATTACACATCCCACCATGTGTCGTAAGATTCCTTGGTGATGTTGAATATTAAAATATTCAAATTTTGACATCACACTAATTTTGACATGGATAAATATTTTACGAACACTAATGTTGTAATATTGAATATTAAACAAATATTCAAACCTCAATATTTCCATAAACACTAATCTTGTACATTTTAAATCAATGATAAAATACTCAACAAAATCCCCCTTTGTCATTGATGGAAAACCCCTGCTGAAATTAGTCATGAAAACCTATTTTCCTCTGAAATCCAACTTTCTGCCTCTGAAGCTCTTTTTGTACTGATGCACTATACCTGTTCTATGCAACTCTCCCTCATGCTACAATTCTCCCCCTTTGACATCAATGGAAAAGGGATAACTGAACCTGTCACCTCAATCTGTACTCGGAATTGAAGATACTGCAATGTGTAGCTCCCCCTATGTCCATACTCCCCTTGAGATAGTCAATGAGTAAGAGTGACATAAATCACTCCTAACTTCTGTCTGAGTGACTCAAAAGATTCCTTCAGTAGGGTTTTTGTAAATATATCAACAATCTGATCCTTAGTCCCAACATTTTCCAATTTCACCTACTGATCTACAACTTTCTCTCTCAAGAAGTGATACTTAATGGGAATGTGCTTTGTCTTAGAATGCATGACTGGATTTTTTGAGATGTTAAAAACACTCGTATTGTCACAAAAAATGGAAATAGGATGTTCATACTCTACCTTCATGTCCTTAAACATTTTCTTCATCTAAAGCACCTGAGTACAACATGCCACTTCTGCAATATACTCTGCCTCTATTGTAGACAATGAAACTGAGGCATGTTTCTTGGTGAACCATGACACTAATTTGTCACCAAGATAAAAAGCTCCCCCACTTGTATCTTTTTCTATCATCAACACTTCCTGCCCAATATGCATCTATGAATGCTGTGAGAGTGAAATCATCACTCTTGGGATACCATAAACCATAATCCAACATACCTTTCAAATATTTGAAAATTATTTTCACTGCTGCCACATGAGTTTCCTTTGGTGCAACCTGAAACCATGCAACTAATCCAACAACCTGTATAATATCTGGTCTAGATGTTGTGGTATATAACAAGCTTCCTATCATGGACCTATACAAAATTTGATTAGCATAGGGAGACTCATCATTCTTACTCAACTTGCAACCTATAATCATGGGCGTACTAACTAGATTGCAATATTCCATTCTAAAATTTTTCAACATCTCCTTTATATACTTGGTTTGTGAAATTAAAATGCCTTGACTAGAATATTGAATTTGTAAACCAAGAAAATAAGACAACTCACCAAGCATAGACATCTCAAACTCCTTCTGCATCTCCTCTGCAAATTCTTTGCATAATCTCTTACAACCGCTTCCAAAAATAATGTCATCCACATAAACCACAACTATCACTTGATGTTCTCCTTTTGTCTTGATGTACAAATTTCTATCCACAATTCCTTTTCTGAATCCCTTTTCCTGTAAGTACTTATCAAATCTAGAGTACCAAGCTCTAGGATCTTGCTTCAAGCCATAAAGGGCCTTTTTAAATTTTATAAAAAATTTGAATTTTCTGATAGAATGAAACCTTTTGGTTGCTCTATATAAACTTCTTCCTCTAAGTTTCCATTCAAGAATGCTGATTTTACATCCATTTGATAAACTTTAAAATTCTTGTAACAAGAAAATTCTAAGAAAATTCTTACCACCTCCATGTGAGAAACAAGGTGCAAATGTCTCCTTGAAATCAATGCCTTTAACTTGTGAGTAACCTTTGCACACTAATCTGGCCTTGTTTCTGAAAACTTATCCTTTTTCGTTCATCTTGCTTCTAAAGACCCACTAGGTACCAATGATATTCCTTTCCTTTTTCCTCAACAATAACTCCCATGTGTCAATATTTTCTATTTGATTAAGTTCCTCTTCCATGGATTTTGTCCAAAAATTATCCTTGCTAGCTTCATCAAAATTACTCAATTCAACTTTTGACAACAAAGAAAAGTTTACCTCTTATGGCACACTTGATAGTCTCCTCCTTGTTTACACTCCAATATCTTTGTTTCTAGATTTGATCTACTGGATGATTCTTTTGAACGGATTTGGATGGTGTCTTTGTGACTTATTTCTTAGATTATTATTATTCTTCTTCTTGTTCTTCCTCTTTCTCAGATTTTATTTCTTCATCCTCTTTCTGCACCGATGAGTGTCTTATTTTCTTCTTCGGCTTCTATTCATCAACTTTCACATTTATACTTTCCACTACTTTCTATAGTCTCTTGTTATAGCACCTGTAGGCCTTTCTTCTCAATGAATAACCAAGGAATATTCCTGCATCTGCTCTGGAATCAAATTTTCCAAGCTTATCTTCATTGTCTCTCTTAATGTAGCACTTACTTCTGAACACTTTGAAGTGTTTCATGGAATCTGGTCTTCCCTTCCATAGCTCGTATGGTGTCTTTTCTATATTTACTTGAATCTGTGCTTTGTTCAAAATATACACTGATGTGTACATTTCCTCTCTTCAAAAATCATCTAATAACTTGGATTCATTTAGCTTTATTTTTTCCATTTCTTGCACTATTCTATTTTTTTGTTCAACTACACCATTCTGGTGTGGTGTTCTTGCTATATAAAATTTTCTTCTGATTCCATGCTCTTTATAAAACTCATCAAACTCATTAGACATAAATTCACCTCCTCTCTCTGATCTCAAAAACTTGATCCTAGAGTTTGTCTCATTCTCAATCAAAGCTTTAAAAATTTTGAATTGATCAAAAGCTTCTTATTTTTCTTTTAGAAATGCAACCCATGTCATTCTAGTAAAGTCATCAATTAATAACATAAAATAAGAATCACCTTGCAAGATTTGTGTTTTTTTTGGCCCACAGAGATCAATATGAATTAGCTCTAATGGCTTCATTGTAGAGTACTACTTTTTCTTGAATCTTACCCTTGTTTACTTCCCATGTTGACATTGTCTGCAAATAGTACTTTGCGGTTTTGTGATCTTGGGTAAATCTCTCACTACTTGTTTTGAGCTAATTTTCACCATGTTGTAAAAATTAATGTGACCCAATCTCCTATGCCATAACCAACTTTCATCAATCTGACTCATGAAACACTTTTCTCCCTTCACATCACTTAGCATGTATAGGTTGTTCCTTGTTCTATTTTCATATGCAACCCATTTACCTGTATCATTCTTTCTAATTTCGCAACCCTAAACCTAAAACGTGAGTGTATAACCTTTATCACACATTTGACTAACACTCAAAAGATTATGTTTCAGTCCTTCAAAAAGTAAAACATTTTCAACTTTAGCTTGATCATTTAATTTTATGTTACCTCTTCCTATGATCTTGGCTGTAGTGTTATCTCCAAACTTTATTGTACATCTACTGGCCTTTTTCAACTTCAGGAACTTGCTTCTATCACTTGTCATATGGCTGGAACATCCACTATCAATGTACCAAGGTTGTTCTTCATCTTGTGCATGGAGCTCCATTTGTACCAACATAGCCTCTTCCTTTTCTACCTCCTTTCTCTTTTGCCACACTTTCTTATTGTTGGCTTTCTGTATGATCTATTTTCCCTCTTTCTCTTGCTTTGGATTTTCTATAATCTTACTCCTACAAAATCTTGCTATGTGGAAAAATTGGTTAAATTCATAACATCTAATCGCATGCTCATTCAAATTTGAAAATGCAAGAAAATAATTGTACTTTATAGCATGAAATTTTTGATTCCAACTCTAAAACCTTAATCTACAGTCCATCATCTTATGACCAAAATTGTGACAAGAAAAAAAATAACTGTGAAAAGAATACCTGGTCATGTAGAGATGCCTCTGATAAGATGAACTTCTAAAAATTCTTATTGGAATCTTCTTCCACTTTCTCTCTTTTTTTTTGTTATGTGGAGGATGATCTTCTTATTTCATGTTGCTTTCTCCTTTACTAGAGCCTTTTAGGACATCTGTATAGCTGGCTTTCTTCACTAGTTCTTTGGTCTCTTTCTTTTCTGCTTCATTGAATCCAATACCACCTTTAGATGATTTTGGTTTCTGTTCACTCAGAATGTTTCTCAACATGTTAGAACTTTATTCAAACTTGAGTCTCCTGTTCAAATTTTCAGTTTCCTATCTTAATGTGATAATCTCTACTTCTAATCTCTCACATTCTTTTTCTTTTTATTTCAATTGTAGTCTGATCACTTCCTCTATTCTTTTTGCCTCTTCAACTTTGGTCTTTAGATAAACAATAGTATTCTCACGTTCTTTGTTAGCATGCATATTTTTCTTTGCTTCTTCATACTCTTGAAGTTTCACTTTATGCTTTAGGGTCTTCTTTTTTAATCTCTTGATCTCACCCAAGGCACATATGAGTTATTCTTCCAAGTTTACCTCACCTTATTCATCAAATGCATCTTCAACTTCCACTTCTCCATCTTCAAGGGCCATAAATAAGTTTTTTCAATGTCACCTTCTGAACAGTCTTACTTTGAGCTATCATCTTCTCTGGTACATATACTCTTCTTGTTTCGGTTCTAGTTCTTCTTCTTTTTAGAATTCGTTTACTTGAAATTATTTTTGTTGAAAGGCTTCCCTTTCTTTTATTTGACATGCTCTTCATCATCAATTTCACTTTTTTCATGTGGATGCTTGGCTGTAAAATGACCAATTTCACCACAATTAAAAAATTTAAAGGGAAGTTTACCTTTTTACTTTCCGAATCCTCTTTTCAGATTTTACACCAAAAGGGTTTCTTCTTTCTCATCTGATTCATCATATGATTCAACCTTCTTCTCCTTTCCTTTTGAATATTTGAAAGCAACTTCTCTTTTTCATGGCTTATCTGGTTTTGTTCTCATCTCATAAACCATGAGTATTCCATGTAACAGATCCATTTTCATTTTATCTAGATTGTTAATCTCTTCAATAGCTGAAACTTTAGCATCAAATCTAGGAAGTAAAGATCTTAATACCTTTTATACTATTACTAGGTCTTCCATCTCTTCACCCAAGCCTCTGATCATGTTTACGGTCTTTTCCACATGGAGTAGATATGCTGCAATGTTCTCTTCCTCCTTCATCTTTAGACTTTCAAAATTTCTTCTGTGTGTTTGAAGCTTTGCCATATTTACTTTCGAATCTCCTTCATATAAATTGTTGAGCTTATCTCACATCTCCTTGGCAGTTTTGCAAAGCATAATATTTACAAACTTCGAATTTGCTACACCACACAAAATAGAATTCATAGCTTTAGAATTATTTTCACATGCTCTCTTACCAACCCAATATTTCGGTGGAGTTGTTGGTGTCGTATAACCATTCTCAACTGATTACCAAATATCGTGTCAAAAAGAATTCAAATAAGTTCACATCCTTATGCTCCAAAAGGCATAGTTTGATCCACTGAACAAAAGTTTTATTTGTGGAGAATCCTTCTTGAGATATCATTATGACTTTTGATCTACCTTCTAGCTATTAAGCTACACAGAAGGAACCCGCTCTGATACCAATTGTTAGAAACACAGGAATACTGAGAGGGGGGTAAATTAATATTCAACAATTTTAAACTTTTTTCTCCAACTTATTAATTATTTTTATTTTCCAAAATTAATAATATATTCAAATTTGAAAATAAAATGAGAGCACACACAAAAATAAAATGCACATAACACCAGATATATCATGCTTCACCCAGTGTGGGCTACATCCACCAAAAAGAGACTACTTGGATCTATTGTCCAAATCTAGCCGAAATAAAATAGTGTTTACAAAGTGTGAGCACCCACTCATAGAAGACACCAATCTCTAAGCCGAACACCAATTCATCCTTGAATGCAAACACCACTAAATATGCAATCTCTAATCCGAAGCACCAACTTCTAGAGACACCAATCCCCAATCCGAAGCACCCACTCATGAAAATATTCAATAAAAATCAATAATATTTCTCCTTTTTTATTTTCTCTCTCACATACTCATACTCACTCAAGATATTTACAATATCAACTTACATACATATCACTCTCTTACAAAATGCTCTCTTTTTCGCACACCTAAAAATGTGCACACAACACTTGCTTATATAAGGAAGAAGGAGAGGAAAAACCACTTGTGGTTTCCCTAAAACCATGTGCCCATACCATGGGCCAATTCTGGCGCTTATATTGCAAAAATGTGCTACATGAAAAAATGGACCATAAGCAAGCCACATCACTTGGCGGTTACAACAATATTGAATATTTGCTCCAAATAACAATATTCTCTTACACGGTCAAGTGTAACTCCTCTTATCATAAACCTTCTTACACTTCCTTTACACCTCTTTAATACACATCTTACACCAAGATTCCCTCTTACACGTCTTTAAATTGTCATAATCTCTTCCATGTCATAAATTGTCAAAATCCACCTTACAATCAAGAGATATCAATAGAATCTCTTCTGTTAAATTCAAATTTGTAACTCCTCCATGACTGTTTAGAATCAATTTGTAACTCCTGTCATGTCATAAATCATCACCCTAATGCAAATGTAACTCCCATTTTTAATTCAAACATTCATCATGCATTAAGTAACCTCCATTTTAAATGTACCTCATTATAAAAATTGTTCACCCATTTCACATCTCCATTGTCCATGTGTCGTAAGATTCCTTGGTGATGTTGAATAATAAAATATTCAAATTTTGACATCACACTAATTTTGAATGGATAAATATTTTACGAACACTAATGTTATTATATTGAATATTAAAAAAATATTCAAACCTCAATATTTCCATAAACACTAATGTTGTACCTTTGATATCAATGACAAAATACTCAACAATTTCCTACACTTACTCAAGCTTATAGCTAGAAACATGGGCTACAACGTTCTACTAGAATGAGGCATTGCAGTCACATCGCAAACTTGGAAACTTTTGGATTATCCCTTTATTTTTTTTGGCCCATTTAATCCAAAAAAATATTTACGTGACCAAGCATTAATACATGACTTGTACAAATCGTTTAATTTACTTACTCAATTAAGTTCATTTATTCATCATAAAATCCATATTGGCTTGATTCAAGATATATATAGAATTCCTTTAATAAGCAAACAAATTGTCAATTTAGGCAAAAGTTATTGCTATCCTTTTGCAAAAAGTTCAGATTCAGAAGAAAACAACCCTTTTTTTAAGTCGCTTTTTGACCCGGTTTTTAATTCGAGCATTAAATCTTATAAAGACGATTTACTATCGGAAATTTCTTTCCTAATGAAGAAGTTTGTAGAAAAAGAAAAATATAGTTCAGCAGAAAGTTCAAAAAACATAATTGAAGACAAAGTCATAGGTGATAAAGACGCCTTTTTGGATCTTTTCAATAAAGAAATACTAAAAATTAAAAATATATTATTTTATTTTTATAAGATCCCTCAAATACAAATAGATATTTTTGAGAAATGGGATTTGTTTCAACCATATACATCATGGTTTTTTAACTTCCACAGGGTGGAAATATATGAAGAAGTCATTTTTGGCTACTTTTCTCAGAAAGGTTGGAAACTAGCAATTATCAATTAATATCTTTTTTGGACGATATTAGGAAGGATTGTAATCATAATTTGAATATTATGTGGACACTCTATCATCAATTTTAGACACTTATAAAGTGGCAATTTAGATTTAAATTTCTCCCAAAATGGAATTTATTCCTATCCTTTTGGAATCTTTTGGATTGGAAGGAACCAATTAATCAAACAGTATTAAAGGGAAAGGATACGCCAGTATCCTTTGATACATGGAAATATATACTAAATGTTCGGGAGTATGATAAACCTCTTTATATTTTCCTTGGGTTTTTCTTTTTTGTTTCTTTCACAATTTTTTCATGGCTTAAGTTGGTTATAAACGTTTATATATTCAATGATTTTCAAACGAATATGCGCCGACATTACTATTTGGACCTAAAAGAAAAGATGAAATCTTTTAAAAAGCTCATAATTTATTATAATTTAAATTGGTATGGTTTTTGGTTGACATTCGTCGATTTTGTCGATCAGGCGTCGGATCCTGATGATGTAGGATTACTTCCAATATTGGAAATTTTGCATGTCAAAAGTAATTTGAAATGGCTTTTGCAAAAATCTAATAAATGGCACTCACTCCTAAAGATGTGGTTGTACGAATACAACGGAACGGAGGAGTTCCTTAGTAGAGAGAAGGTATTGTTTTCAGTACAAGAACGAATCTAAGGAAGGAGAAAGGCCGAATCAGTAACAAGCCAATACCTTGTATTGCAAAAAAAATTATGTAGGTCGGGATAAACACGGATTACAAGGAATAAGATGGTCCAAAAGGAATATTAACCATGATTTAATTTGTGAACTTACTTGGATACTGAGCACTTATTTAATACGAAATAACAAAATCATAAAGAATGGCATAGATCTTTCTTATTCTGATGAGACGCCCTTCATCATTTTTAAATTAAGTTATTGCTCGAGCTGGATGATCAAAATTGACATGTCCGATTCTTTCGGGGGATAGATTCATAAAAATTTACTTATCCGAATAACAAAGAAACCTGACTGTTGAATATTAAAATATTCAAATTTTGACATCACACTTTTGATATGGATAAATATTTTACGAACACTAATGTTGTAATATTGAATATTAAACAAATATTCAAACCTCAATATTTCCATCAGCACTAATGTTGTACCTTTGACATCAATGACAAAATACTCAACAATTTCCTACACTTACTCAAGCTTATAGCTAGAAACACGGGCTACAACGTTCTACTATAATAGGCATTGGCAGTCACATCGCAAACTTGGAAACTTTGGATTATTCATTTATATTTGGTTTGGCCGCATTTAAGCATATATTGCATCAAT